>JAAAKQ030080876.1:0-15051 GCA_010016005.3 Zanna intricata | reverse complement strand
TTGGAAGGACAGGTAGATGGGAAAAATTGTGCAGGCAGGCAACAGTTGGAATATGTAAAACAAATTGTTAGGGATGTTTGTTAGGATGTAGGAGGTAAAACAAAATGAAACGACTGGCATTCGATAGGGAATCTTGGAGAGCTGCATCAAACCAGTCAAATGACTGAAGACGACAAAAAAAAAAAAAAAAAAAAAATGGCATAATGTGGCAATTTTATTAATAAAAATTTTTCTCACTGCTCCCTTATAGAATATGGTATCATAAAACTTAGAACATCTCATTAAATAATATCCTCAAATACAAGGGATGATCAGAAAGTAAGTTACAACCCCTTTATGAGCAAGCACATATTTATAAGACAAATTTTTTTTTTATTAAACAAAAAACTACATTTTTTACCTATTTTTCGACATAATCACAAAGTTTTTCTAAACACTTTTAATACCTTGTGACAAATTTTTAACTCTACTCTCATAAAACTTTTGTCCAATTTCCTTCAACCATTTAAGGACTGCTTCCTTCGGTTCTTCATCATTAGGGAAACACTCCCCTCCTAGGCCTTGCTTGAGCGGACCAAACAGGAGGTAGTTGCAGATGCTGGGTGAGGAGTACCACTATCATAAAAAAAAAAAGCGACCACATCACTCAATCTTCTGGGTCTTCGATCTTCATTGGCTTTATTCAATTTTTTTTCAAGTCTCATAGTAAGATTCAGCATTGATTATTGTCCCTCTGGGTATAAATTCACAGTAAAGAACTCCCTCAGAATCAAAAAATATTGTCCACATAATCTTTCAAAGTTTTCACTTTTTTTGGCTATGGTAAATTTTTGTCTCCATTCATGTGATGCTCATTTAGTCTCAGAAGTGTAATGAAGTATCTAGTTCTCATCCCCTGTGATGATTTGTTTCAAAAACTATGGACCAGTCCTGGAATAACGTTGAAGAAAAGAAAAAATAGATGCAAAACATTTGATGTTTGCAGCTGTCAGTAAACAGATAGGGCACTCATTGTGCCACAATTTTAATTCGTCGGTTACTCACGATTATTTCATTCATGTATTCCGCATTGCCTTCTGCCATGTTTGCAGTTAAAGGACTTATGCAGTTCATCACTTACATTTGTTCTTCAGTTTCAGAACATTTGGCACCATTTTGTGATCATGGGGTGTGACATCGCATTCTCACCATATATCTCAACAATTTGGCAATGAATTTCACAATTGTAATTTTTTGCGCATAAAATTCGCACTACTGAACTCACTTCTATGCCGGATGAAACTTCTAGAAGACACTAAACATGTACTGAATGTTGTACAGAATTGCTACTGGGGGAGTGTGAAGACAACACAACCAGTGCTGCCACCACAAAATATTAATATATCCCTTTCAGGTCAAGAAGACAGCGAGGGAGTAATTTATTTTTTGATTCACCTGTCGTATAAAACATGATGTCTTAAATGTTGTCAAATAAAAGGCATGATGTACGTATTGTATCAAAAGTCAAAGTTTTGTTTAATAAGCCTTTTTTCAAAGACCACTTAAAAATAGCAATGCAATCATCAATAGCTTCTCAATAAAATATAGTTATGGGAATAAGCTTGGGAATCATGAACATAACAGGATTTTTTAAATGCTGTAAAATTCTATTTTATTGTACTGTTATGTTATTGAGAAGATTAAAATAATTATTAAGAATATGACAATAAATATAATGTAAACGCTAAATAAAAGAAATATTCCTTATTTTAATTAAATATCAACAGAATTCTACATGATTTAAACATACTTAGAAGCAGTTTCAGCACCAGCTGTATCCATTAGATGAGCATACCATTCCATTTGTTTTGTTTGAGATTCTACCATTTCAGCTAAGCTTACATTTTCAGGTAATAAACCATTAATATTTCCATTTATCTGCAAACATAAATATAGAAATTACCATCTAAAAATTTGGTTTAAAACTGTTAAATTAATTACACCACCAAAATTAGTTTCTTTAAGTAATACTTTTTAAGATTTACCCTGGCAGTAACAAACAAAATATATTCCAAGTTTCTTTTACATTCTAGGTACAGCAGTCGTATTTTCCTCATATGTGAAATAATTTAACATGCTCTTATTAACGAATTAAAACCAGATATATACTTTATAAAAATTACATTAATTGATAAAAAAAAATACAATAACATGAATAATAAATAATTTTTTATATAAATATAATTAATTATACATTATAAAAACACAGTGGTGGTAAACAATCTAGCGGTATAAACATTAATTATACCATTTGATACTTGTAATTTGCTGACCACTATAATGTTATAATTGTAATCTTCAATGCTACTACACATCAATCTTAGCACATACTATAGGTCCAGGGTTCAAATTCTGATCAGGATTAGCACTTTTTATACCACTACAAAATTAACAAATGATGTTACCATACATGTTGAGTTACATAAAAATTCCTTTAAAATAAGCAGCGATTACTTTCATAGAGTAGGTACATCTTCCTCATTCATGGGTTTATTTTATTTATTTCATAGCAAACAAGTGTAAATGTTAGCAGTTAAATATTCTTATAACAGTTTATTAAATTTAGTCATTTAGTTTCATTTTTTTTCTTTTTTAAGTTTAATATTTTCTAGTTTGTGGTTTAAGTAGAATATCCAAGGCACAACAATATTATCAAGGTTAAAAAATAAATTTTTACTTGGACATGTTCATGAATTAATTTATAATGTTAATAAATTTATGTTGGAAGAAAAAAATTGTTATATTTTTGGCAGAAGTGCATTAAAGTGTCACTACATCATTAAAACATATATTATTTCTTTTGATTTAATGACTTAAAAGTATTTCTTAAGTGAAAAATAATTTTGGACAATAATTTGCAATTTCTTTTTGTCAATCCGAAATTTCTATAAATAAATAGTACTGATGTCATCTTCTAAATTAATCTAATATTACGGAACATAAATTTTTCTTTTTATAAAATTATCTAGTTTTAATTATAATTTATTTTTAATTTATAGCATACAGTAAATTTAAATAAGTTGTTTGAAATAAGTCATTCGAAAATATAAAATGATAATAAATACAGAAAACACACATAAAATCTGTTGTTTTTGTTCTTAAAGAACAAAAATTAAAAAGGCTGTTTTAATATCATGAATGTACAGTATTCACTAAAATTATATAAATCTTTCTTAATTAATAATTTTTTTTTTTTTTTTTTAATTCTGTTCTATATAAACTGCCCAGATCTTTTTTACGTTACAGGGAAGATCATTAATAATAAAATAAAGAAAAAGGGATAGTCAGTTTTATAAATTATTTTTCTTTATATTGAATTTATTTTTATTTCTTGTCTTGTGATCATGGATTGTTAAGTTTATAAAAAAATTAACTGTAACTATTTTATAACATTATCATTTAAAAACAAAGGAAATAACCATATGGTATGAGGAAAAATTCCCTGAAGAAAATTTATCTGTCATATGAATAGCTTGAATAGTGGCATACAAATGACATTCATTAACATAAAAGTTAAATAATAGCTTTCTAAAGTATTTTAAAGAATCTATTGATGAGCACAGATTCTGGGCTTAGAACTCCAAAATTTGAAATTACATGCTATATAAGAAAATATAACCCTGTAATAAACTTACAATGAATTTCATAATTTAGCAGGGAATATTTCAGTAAAATATTTTTATGAGGTACAGTCATATCAAGTAGTTTTGGTATTCTTACATAAATCTGCTGTTGTTTAATATAAAACATGGGAATTTACAAACAATTGAAAAATAAAAAAATAGTTAAGGTTGTATGGGTTATAAATTATCTTTGCCATTTACATTAGTTATATAATTACATTACATTAATATGAATGGTAGTATTTTACCACAATGAAGGTTAATGGAAAATGGCTACAAAAAACACTGTAATGATCATAAAAAACAAAAGAAGCCATACAAAACCTATTTTCTTTAGATTGAAATCACTCCTTATTTACTTTTGCTAACTGTACAAATTGAATTTTTTTAAATAAATTTTAAAACAAGCGCTCATGAATAAAATATAAATATAATTTAAATAAAATATAAATTTTATGTTAATGCATTTCTTTATAATATGTGTACCTGTTTTTTGCTTTGTTTCAAAGCAATGATAAAATCAACAGCTTAAAATTATTTCATATTCTTCAATTAAAACAGTGTAAGTCAATGGACATAAAGGTGCACAACTGGAACATCTACAGAAATAGCGTAATGGAAACTGAAGAGTGGAAAATATATATAAAGTACAATGATCTAAACTCATCTAATAAAATGCTTTCTAAAGATCACTGAAGTTATACAATTTTGGGTGGTTTCAATATTTACAGCTATATCCATTATAATGAGTCACATTAAAAATTGATTATGACAATTTTATTAAGCAGTCAATGAAATGCAGTCAAAAGCATCTAAAATTTATTCATTTTATTTTATCAACTTTCTGGCAGCTTCTTCTACTTATAAAAATAATGTAATGTGCAGTCAGCTACACTGTCAAATCGTAAAAATTGTTCTACTCCATCTTTACATTAGACATTTCCAAACTCCTTTAATTAGCTTTTAGTTTAGTTTAGCCTTTAGTTAGTTATAGTTTGTAGTTTTCTTCAGTTTATCTTGGAATTATTTTTATTTCTTTTATATTCTGAAGCCAGTATACACTATTTACGTCCCTTCAAGTTATCATTCTGTTCCTGTCTGATAGCTATATTCATCTTCTATGTAACTGGTACATCCACTATATTTATTAATAAGCCACTGCCATCCCAGAGACTCTTATCTCAACTGAGAAAAGAAAGTATAGAAAGGATCAATCAATTCTACATTGTAGTACTCTAAAAGGGTAACAAAGTGGTCAACAGCCTGAAAAGTGGATAAAGAAAAAGTTTTAATAATGCACCAGAGGTGGGTCTTTCTAAGGTCTCTTACCTAGGGAAAGTTCAGGTCTACTTTGGCAACTTTAAGCTAACATTACCTAAAATTGGGTTACTAGCGCATTTAAGGAATTTATGTCAGTTATTTACCATCCAAGAAGTAATAACTATCCCAAATATGTAATAGTTGTTTTCAGTCTTGCCAAACTGAAAGTCAGTTTTGGCATATTTTCAGTATTAATTTGTGACTGACATCACAGGGGGAGCAAAACAGTACTAATAATTTTCTCAACATAAAAATAAAATTTGTAAAAAGTAATAAATTAAAGCATATAAAAAACAAAGCAAAACTAAAATAACACTATTACTACATAATATTACTTTATTCATGAACATGCATTCACTTAAATTTATAAAAGCAGTAATTAAATTCAACCTTAAATTTCACTTCATATCATGTATTTTCCTCATTAAATTTTTCATTTTTTATAAAGTGCAAAACTTGTGTAAAAAGAGATAAATAATTTTAAGGAAGAACAAAGAAAGCTGCTAAATTTTTTTTCAGGCGATTTTAAAAGATACTTGAAACTTTTTTCACTAAAAGGATCTAAAAGATTTATTTCTCCCTCCTTAACAATGAATGACAATTTGCTGAAATATTGACTCATCAGATTATTAAAATAAACATTTTGAAACAGTTTTAAAATTTCTTTGAATTAACCAAAACAAAGCAATAAATATATACAAATACTGTGGCTTCAATTTAATTTTCAATTAAAAAGGAAAACTAAAGGATACTAAGTTCACCTCATATAGTTTAAATAAAAAAGAAAAATGTCTCATGGAAGTGAAAAACATGTAAAAAATTTATATATCATAAAGTTTTCACTAGCAAAAGCATCATGTTAAATGTAAGCAACTACCACAATACACTACTAATTAATTGTTCATTTAATTATTATTCAATTAATTTCACCTGTCGTTCAGGAAAATGGACATTGTGAAGAAATTGAATTTGTTCATGTTTATCACAAGGTGCAAGTGACTGCTGTAAAACTCTTCTCTGCTGTTCTAGAACAAGCTGTGGATGCTTTGCTTGAGGTGGAGGAGGAGGATGACTTGTTAAAAATGGTGGAAGAGGTGTAGGATTTCTCAAAAATGATTGTGTTTGTGGCTGCGGTTGGGTCTGTGGTGGCTGAGGATGTTGAGGTTGCAATTCGATTCCTGGGTTAGGACTGGCAGGTGAAGGCCGTGCCATTGAAGGCGGCAGTGGAGGTGGTGGTTGGTGAGGGAACACAGTGGGTGGAGGAGGAGCTGCTGCTCTGGTTTGTTGTGGTGGTAGTAAACCAGGTGGCGGCCTAATCTCATCCCTCCTGATCGGTGGTGACAATTCAGATTTCTTTTTTATCCAACCATTTGCAGCTGGAAACATCCCATTCACTGGTGCCCCACCTGTAGGCGATATCATCGGAGGATATCCAATACCCCAAGGATTAGGTGAAGTAGTCTGATATACTGGAGCAGGAGGAGGTCTCATACTATAAAATGAACCAGGAGGATGTTGAAAAGCAGAATAATACATCGGTGATACAGGATATAATGGAGCTGGAGGAAGAAACGGTGGAGGAGGAAAACGCATACTGTGCGGAAGTCCATTATATGGCCCTAATAACGAAGGCAGTCGAATATATGTTTCTGGCTGCAGTTGTCTAGGTACAAACTCAGGAGCTAAAGGATTTAAAGTATATGTTTTCTTCAATTCAACTCCATCTAATAAGCTTCTTAAGTATGACCATTTGATTCCATACAAACTATTATTCGAATTACATATTTCTATAAACCTCTCCCAGACTTTCCTGTAACAAGTTTATTACTTTAAAATTATACCAAAAAGCTAATAATAATATAAACTGTTTAATTTACAATCTATGAATTTTCTTTTAATTTTTAATTAAATGAATTTGACTTTAAACCAAAATATACTATTTATAATTACATAAATTAATTAAGTTAAACAAAACCTAAATAAGAACAAATATTATAATCTTGAATATTACTTGACATCAGCTTCATTTGAATAATAAAAATTATCAATCAATACTGAATTGTGTCTAGAGATGAAAATTTAACTACACTATAAGAGAGCCACAAATTTACACAAATGTCTTTCATTAAAAATTAACTCTGCTTTTCTGCATCAATGGATTTAATTAGATGTTTTCTCAGTTTTTGTACTTAAAAGAAGGAAATGAAAGAGCAAATTAAAAAACAGATAAAATAATTAGGAGTGTGTGTATGTGGAAGTAGGCATGCACACATACACAAGCTCCAAAATACCATCAATATTTTATATTAAATATACTGTTTAAATTTTCCGGAAGTATATAAATACCTACCTTATATACCTTACAATACAATCAGGATAAGCAATTGATACTATATTACTAATAAATAAACATAGAAAATAATTATAAATTAAGTAAAATTTTGAAATATTTTTGCTGTTATAATCTTCCTAGGACCAAAAGGTACATTCAACATTTCTATTAAGGAACACTTCTTTTTACTTATACAATACCAAAATTAGACACGTATACATACATACATATTAAACTTCTTGTAGTCCATAATTCTTCTGAACATTAAATTTAGCTCTATATGTAATAAAAAATATATTTTTTTAGCCACTTCACAAAGTACAGAATCAAAGAAACATTCTTACTTTTACTTTTTTCCCCGCTGATCATAGCGCTTTTGAGCTTATGCTCATCTTCAGTAATGTTTTTAAAAATCTTCTTTCTTTTTATTTACTCAAAATTACAAAAAATTGTTTATTGATTAAAATATTAAATTTTTTTTTTTATTTATACAATAAATATTTATTCAGTCAAAAGAAATTAAAACATGTTATCTGTTAAAAAAAAAAAAATTCAATTACTTATTATTTATATACTAGCAAAAAAGAATATTTATAAAATTTATGTTATCTGCTTGGTTAATACAGATAACAATTAACAATTAATATCTGTATTAACAAACAGATAATATGTTTTAATTTCTTTTAACTGAACAAATATTTGTTATATAGATATAAAAACGTTTTAATATTTTAATCAATAAACAATTTTTGTAATTTTGAGTAAATGTAAAAAAAAAGAAGAATTTAGAAAGCATTAATGAAGATGGACTAACGAATGAAAACGCTTTAAGCTGAAAAAAGTAAAGGTAAGAAAGTTTATTTAATTCTGTACTTTGCAGAGTGGATGAAAAAAATATACTTTATATTACGAATAGAGCTATTTATATTTCACATCATTAGCTTTGAAAAATAAATAATAAAACACATTTTCAGCAAAAATTGTAGATAATTTAATTCTGAACAAGAGAGTGAAGCTGAATAAAACAAATACGATTAGACAAACTCAAACTTTATTTACAAACACTATACCAAAGTGCATTAAACAAACCAGATTATAATAAATGTTCAAAATGATGAATGGTGATGAAACGATTTATCAATCATTTCTGTACCACTTTTGTTGTAATTTTTAGTTTTTCAAGACTGTAAAGTTGCTCAGCTGCGCCAGCCTCCATGGCGCGAGTTGTAGCATTTTGACCTTTCATCTGGAGGTCCCGGATTCAAATCCCAATCAGGCATGGCATTTTCACACACGCTACACATCATTCATCTTCATCCTCTGATGTAATACCTAACTGTGGTTCTGGAGGTAAAAAAAAAAAAAGGAAAAAAAGTTGCTCAGCTGCATCCCTAAGGCAGACAATTAATTCCTCTCATGAGAATGAATTTTTGTTTTATATACAATATTTTTCAATCATCTCCAAATGCTTAAATCTAAAGGTATTACATCAGACTATCTTGGTGACCATTGGTCACCAAAACCAATAGTCACCAATGGACTATCTTGGTCACCACTAAATGGTGATCCATTTCTCAGGTATAATCGGGAAGTGAATGCAACTTCAGGAAACAGGTTCACTCCCTGGTATTCATACCAACTTCCGAATGCTCTATCAACAAGAAGGTGTTGATGAAAATTATTATCAGTGCAGTTTAGCGCAGTCCAGGCAGCAGTATACAACAACTTTCTAAGCGGATCAGAGTTTTGTATTTGATGGTTTGGAGGCTACTTAAACTAAGCAAATTTTATCCTTATCAAAAACAGTCAGTTCAACATCTACACTCGGGAGACGTTCTGCTTTGCTTTGCTTTACATGGGCATGAAATGGTGGAAGGCAATTCTCAACACTGATTTAGCATCAACGAATGCTAAAGTGAGTGGAATCGGGACAAGAGAAGTGGGGAGGCGCACTATTATCCTGAAAGTATAGTTTGTCTCTCAGCACTACAAGAACAGCTTCAAGCAACTGCAGAAATTCCTCTTGAAGAAAGTACAAGTAGAACTCAGCATTTAAGCGGTCAAATATTAGGTCCAGCAAACTGATTGGTGAAAAGGCTGCACCATACGTTGATGCTAAATCAGTGTTGAGAATTGCCTTCCACCATTTCATGCCCATGTATGCTCATTACATAAGTTGTTGAGGAAATTTGCCTAGTCAATAAACAAAAAATTAATTGTAAAATTATCAATTTTTATTCCATTTGTTGCAGTCTCAAAGCAAAGCAGAACGTCTCCCGAGTGTAGATGTTGAACTGACTGTTTTTGATAAGGATAAAATTTGCTTAGTTTAAGTAGCCTCCAAACCATCAAATACAAAACTCTGATCCGCTTAGAAAGTTGTTGTATACTGCTGCCTGGACTGCGCTAAACTGCACTGATAATAATTTTCATCAACACCTTCTTGTTGATAGAGCATTCGGAAGTTGGTATGAATACCAGGGAGTGAACCTGTTTCCTGAAGTTGCAAAAAGTCTCGCTAATTGTTTTGGGATCTGGAATCCTCCCATTTGAAAAACATATTTCACATTATTCTACACCATCCATAGCATTACCACCAACTCTAGTATTACCATTACATACACCCAAATTGAGTACCATTATCAACATGTTCCAGTATAGTAAATTAAGTACGGCATTACTTCAGTGGTTAACCAATACTTTCAAACTAAAATTCACAGCAAACCTTCGATAACAATAGCACAGTTCACAGTACCCAATATACTTAATGTACCCTAGAAAATGATTTAAACACTAATAAGTTTTTTAAATTGTTGATCAACTATTGTAACTTTATTGCCAACTTAGAAAAAATATTTTTTTAAATAATTTATTGTATTCTATCATTAATAAAAAAATTATTATCTAAGTAATTTTTATTTATTTATTTTCAACAAGTGTGTAATTTCAAGTTTTTTGTTTTTAATTTTTTAACAATAAATTTTGTTTTTACAAATTTTTCACATCACCAAAAAATAATATAATTTTTATTTACATTAAATAAAAACATTTCTGACAAATGTAGTAATGTGCTGTTTCTAAATGAAATTCTAATTTTTCTAACCTTTCTTTTTTAATTCAATGTTTCTTACACCATTTTGTTTAGAATTAAATTCTCCAAAAATTTTGTTTAAATGTTCTTTGTGTTTACCTATTTAACAAAGTTACTGTATGTCAAAAATATTTGGATTGCTACACGGTAAAACCCTGTAGCAAATTTATTGGTTTTCATCCCAGGTTTTTTCAAAATCTACTGCAATAAGGTTTTGGAACATATTTTATTCAATTTTTCAGGTCAAAAACAGTAAAAAATCATTAATTCTGCCCCTTAATTAACATCGTAAAAATTTCAGTACAACCTTATTTCACCCTGGGTGACTCAATTCAGAGCGAAATCTTTCCCTAGCTGTAATGTGCAAAGCATTTTAGGAATATGTTTATATGAACTATTTCCATTACTTTCAGGAGTAGAATAACATATGAAAGTCCCAGGAAAACTTTGTTATACACCGTGTATAAGATTATATAAAATGATTTTCTCTAGAATATGTTCTAGAGAAAATAATTTGCAAAATAACAAAACTGATTAAAATTATGTTTATTATTAAATTACTAACAGAAACACAATATTATATAATCGTTTTAAACAACCAACAATGAATCTACCATAGTTTATATCTTCTCCCAAACAAGAAAGATAAATGATACTTACAAAGAATAAATCCTTAATTGTTTAAAAATTAAAATAACCAAAAATATTGAACTTTTCAGTTTATTCAGTCAATCAGAATTTATATTTTATTAGAATAAAGTTTAAAACATTTTTTGAAGATTTAAATACGATTTAGTACTTTTATTAACAGAATTTAGCATTACCAGTGGAGTAGGGAATCAAAGTAAGCTTTTAGAAGTGCAATGCAACCTTGGATTTATATAGCCATGATTAAAACTGGCGTGCAGCATTATGTATTATGTATTTTGCGTAGATCTCATCTACACAAGATATATAATTACATGGACTCAGTTTTAATACATAAACTACTTGAACTTCATTTTAAATACACAAATACATTGACTTGGTTTTAATCAAAATAAATCCACAATTCTAGTACAGTAACTCGGTAACAAGTCTGAAAATTAACACATTCACAGACTACTGCCATCTCATAAAACAGCTGTTGAATGAATGAATGAAGAAACAATGTGCCACTAGAAATTTTTAACATAAGCCTAATTCAAGAATAACAATTGCGAAAACACCTAAGAGCACTGAGATGATGCAAGCTGCCTCTGAAGTATTCATCAGAATGTGAGATACTTGAAACGTTACACAAGAATACTGCAGTTTTATACATAAGATTGGATAGAAAGTTAAGCATCATCTGAATAAAAGTCAAAAACCAAATGTACATGACAAAGACTGTCCATGTACAACAAGGTGTGCAAAACCATGCAAATGTTTCCTGAATAAGCAAAAGAGGAAGAGCCAAAATCTATTAACTCTATTGATAACTAATGAGGTGAATTTTTGATTTTAAATGATTCATAAATAAATATAATTTTAAGAACTGGACATTTGACAATCCTCATGAACATGAAATATCACTTGACAGTAAACGGACTGATGAGGATAAATACCAGTAACTGTGAGTGGAGAATGCAACTTCCAAGTGGTGAAGGATTTTATCAATCCTGAGCTAAAAAGATGACAGTGCAACCAAAAAAAGCCTTTGGTAACAGTAGGCTTACTCTTACTACTTACACTTACTCTTACACTTGCTACTTCAATAGAAATTCTGCAAAAATTCTTTCATCACATAATTTTACATTTCTTAACCCTAAAGGTCAACAGATTTGAAAAACCCACAATTCTTTCTCTGAGGTTATTTAAAAGAGATTGTTTTCAAGTATATGATTAAAACTGAAGTCAAGAATCAAACAAAAAATCGTAATATCACATCACACAAGGCTACCTTAAAAGACAATGTATCACTAATGAAGGGACACAACATTTAAAAGAATGAATTGTAATTATGAAATTATAGGTATTGTATACAAACATATAGGTATTGTATGCAATTACAAACTGAAAAAAAAGCTCCATTCTGTAGTTTGTAAAACTGTATTAAAAAATAGATTAAGAATATTTATTAACTCATTTTTTTTTTTGTGGGTGTTATCTTCAGTTTTTATGTTCACTTTTCACAGGTTTTTTAGGTTAAGGGACAGTTATTTCCAAGTATCCCTCCCGCTACATACAATTTTTCTAAAAAAGAAAGGTTTTTACTTTTTTCTTTGTGTTTTTTTTCATGACAGAAACACAACTAAATATATTACTTTATTATATCTACTACCATTACTTCATATTTTATTGACTGTCAGTTTTTGTTTCAAAATCAGACAAAAGAACACAGTAAATGTGGTATAATTAAATAATACCACAATATTTTTTACTTTATTAAAACATTAGTTGACAATTTAAGTAATAATTATATTTTTTTATTTGAAAATACATAAATATATTTATATGATTAATGTTATACCTGCATCGTCCAATTGAACATAAAGCAACTGGATCTCCAACTACAGCAACTAAACTCTGAGCTCTAGTAATTGCTGTATTTAACAACTTTGAATTTGATAAAAATCCATAATCCATTTCATCTCCTGATTTAGATTTAGTTCCTGAATCACATGTCCTGCGTGTCCTTACAGTACTGAGAAAAATTGCACGAAATTGTTTTCCTGCACAACAAAAAGTAATGAATAGAGAATTTAAAAAATAGTCTAATGGTATAAGTAAATTAAAAAATAAATATATTGAATAATGTTGAAAATATTACAACAGCTTAATATACGAGTTAACAAAGCAAACTGATCAGAATATTTCAACATCCCACTGCAAATAAAATGAAATCGTGAGATAGTACATACTTCCCAGCGATCAAAATATAATATGACTGACTTGATATAAAAAAAAATTCTTCTGGAGAATTTCACTGTTAAGTAAGAGTAACTTTACTTTATTATTCTATTTCTATTTAAACAATCAATGTAAACAGAATAAATAATGAGAAGTTTCAGAGAAAATCTGCACACAATAGCTTGGGTAACATAATTATTAAGAAAAGAAAAAAAACAACTCATTAAATAATTAACTTATTAAATAGCACAATAATAAAATAAGCATTCAAATTGGCACATGTAGGGAAGATGGAATGTTCATTAAAAGATGTATTAGAAATACAAAAGAATGAAAGTACAAGAAATTAAAAGGATTAAGTTTAGGAAATGAATAAAGAAAATGAGTGTCAACATGAAGACAAAGGTGTTGGATAGAGAATAAAGGAAGGTAGAATAAGTAAAATAAAAAAGGGCTATTGTTTTAGAAGTTGATGAAGATGACAATCTTCTCTGAAAGTCTAATTATTAATTTTAGATATTATAGTAGTCACTGAAAGGTTACAGCAACTAAAAAATTGTATCTCAGAAACTACTAGAGATAATCAAACAAGTATTTTTTTTTTAAATTCACCATCTCAAAAAAGTTTTTACATACATTAGAATGTTTCAATATGAACTCTATTGATCGCCCTGCAAATCCAGCCAATAAACAACTTCTTCCCAGGTCTGCTGGTTCATCATAGGCATAACTGTGTCAATAGCAGCACTAATTCATAGTCTTAAATATTTTATTATAATTGTAGGATATAGGGATCTCAGCAACCCAATGAAATTATTGAGTATGTCAGAGATTCCCCAAAAATAAACGTGTGGCGCAATTTGATGTCTGATCGTGTGATTGGCTTATTGTTTTTTCATGAGTCTACTATCATACGGAATGTTTATTTAGACATGCTAACAACTGTTCCACATATTGACCAAACTGAAATGAAGTTTTAACAGTTTGGCGCCCCTCTCCCCCAAACTTTAACCTAAACCGTTCAACTCGCTCTCAATGACAATTTCCTAATTGTTGGATCGGTAGGGTCAGTCAATCCTGTGCTTTGGCCTTCAAGAACCCCAAATTTGACACTCCTCGCCTTTTTTCAATAGGGGATACGTTAAAAACATTGTCTACAGTAAAAAACATCAAGGTTGTACAATATTTACGACAACAGATCACTGCTGCTACAACCAGTTTCACCTATGAGGATCCAGCAGATTTGGGTAGAAATCGATTATCAACTGGAATGTTTGCAGGACAATCAATGGAGCTCATATCGAATAAAAAAATTTTCTGTTAATGAATTATTTTTTAAATACTAGTTTGATTATGATATGTAGCAATGACTCTTATTAAATTTCAGTAAATAAAAAAAAAAATTGTAACACATTTTTATTTCCAGTTAACAAAAGGGAATTGTAAACGAGACTTCATTTTACTCCAACGCATATCCTGAACATTATTCTAAATATTTTTATTATTCTTAACTTGTTGGAATATTTTTAAAGAATTCCACAAGAGACATTTCATTTATAATCTCAATGTAATTTTCTTTTCAGGGTTTATTACTAATATGAATATTGTTTAACAGAGTAACATTAATTTTTTTTTTTTTTTTAATTAATAATCCACAATACTGCAGCAACAATGGTATGAATTGACTCTCTTTTTATCTGTTTAGCCTCCGGAACTACCGTAAGGTATTACTTCAGAGGATGAATGAGGATGATGTGTACAAATGTGAATGAAGT
>JAAAKQ030080865.1:3093-15051 GCA_010016005.3 Zanna intricata | reverse complement strand
CATGCCTGACCGGGATTCGAACCCGGGACCTCCGGATGAAAGGCCGAGACGCTACCACTCGAGCCACGGAGGCCGGCTACTAACTACTACCTACTACAAGTTTTTATACCTACTAGTATGTATTAATAATATTAGTATTTACTGTGTTTTTAGGGGCAAAGTTGTTAATGTTAATTATTATATTAGATGTAATCAGAATGCTGTCATGGGAGACATTAGACGTTTTTATGAGATGGTCGTTTCAAAGATAGAAAAATGATTTCCCTATCGTTTATATATCATTCCTTGGAATTTCCAATAACAGGACTTCATCTAAAAATACTTTACCACCCTAATTTAAATGCAGCCAGTAATGCGTATATATAGGATTGTGAAAGCCGCATTCGGATCGATAAAGAAGTAATGCTTAATCGCACCAATATGTCTCCTCATGTGACATTCCACTTCCTTTCAGTTTATTTTTGTTTCGAATCTCGTGAAGTACAAAAGGCGAGGATCCCCGGTCTGACTACCAGAGTCACGGTAATCCGACCCCATACGAATCTACATAATGCGCCGGCCAAGTCTTTCTCATGACTGTCGTCTAGCAAAAGAACTTTATGGGGCTTAGTAGTTGTTTTCAGATTTTGTTTTGCCTTGTCGACAGTGTATCCGTCAGGTGTTTTCCAATTCAGAAACGGAATAGATAGCAGATGACAAAGCCAAATCGCAAGAACTTAACTCGGTTTGACAACCAGCGGAAACTCCCGTTGACAGGCAGCGGAAACTCCCGTTGCCTGGGTCGCGCTTGATATTCTCAAGCGAGCTGTGGAAATTTCTGTTATCCAGAGACAACATCACAACGCGTTTGAGAGAACCGCTTCCCTTAATCTCACTTACCATACTCGACGGCGATTTGTAGTCATACGATCTTCTTTTCCCTGACATCGGGAGACCGAAGTCAGGACACCTCTTCTTTTGGTCAAAAACCTTTAAGTTCAAGTATTCCATTTTAAAATGTACTCAGTTATAAAAATAAATAAGAAAATAACGTTAAATAATTTTTTAAGATTAGCTACAAAAATAAAGAAATATTAAAACAGAAAAAATCAAACACCTTTAATGAAATAAGACATGCTAAAACACTGAAAGTAAGTCGTATAAGTGAAAGTAGCTAGTATTTAAAAATAAATAAAATATAAAAAATAAAATAAAATGAGCAACTTGAAATAAATTTATTCGTAAAACATTTAACTTTGCAGATCCAGTATGAAACAGGAAAATATGTAAGAGTTCAATACAAACCGGTCCTCAGGTCACATCATCATGACTGCACAGCTTAGAATGGAGTCAAAATTCTTACTCTAATTTCAAAATGATAATTTTCTTTATTGTAAAAGGTAGCTTTATACATAAGATCTGAGTATCAATATTTATGAATAACAAAGTTAAGTTGCCCTTAACATAGTGGTTAAAGGTATTGGTAATCATATATTTTTTAAATGCATGATTACCAATCCCTTTAATACCCAAATCCCCAATGCCTGTTGGCATTTTCTAGTCTGTTTAATTGAAAAAGGACTATAAAAATCTTACTAAATTCTTCCTATTAAATTTCATAAAAATAAAAAAATCAGGTTTAAAGACAAACATTGTTTTAATAATAAGATGATTTATGGAAAAAAAAATCATTAAGAATATTGATGAATTGATTTTTTTTTTATAACTGTTAAATGTATAAAAGAAATAAAACAGGAACATATTATAAAAAATAATAAACATATTATGATATAATATAAAGGTAATATTATAATAATAAATAAAAAGCAAGTACATAGTATGTATGTATGTATAAAACAGTTATTATCAAAGAATAGACTCAATAGAAATTGAGAACCTTGATGATGACTGACGTTAATGATCATTTGCTTCTTTTTAACACTTTTTTTATTGGACAAAAATCATCCATTATATATCAAATAATAATTTCTATGCTTAATAATAATAACAAAACATAACATTAATATTAATAAAAGTATTTCGTGATTGTAATAATTAAAGCTGACAAAATTTTAATGTTGTAAGATAATACATTGAGAGTAGCAGTGACTGTCAAGTCCTTGGTACATTTTATATAATATAATATTTTTATTTATATATTAATTTAATTTATATTTAATTCTCTTTTCTTTTGTACACCTTATTCTTTTTATCTTTTGTGCGATCCTTGCCCACTTATTCGCAAAACATTTAGACTGGGGTAAGATTAGGGAATGAATTAGTATATAAAATCAACCGCTTCGACTACGAAGTCATAATCTACCAAATATCCCATCACCATCATCATTACTTCATTGTCTTCCACAGGCAGCCTGTACACCTCCAGTAAAGAAGTAGAGTTCATAAGAAAACCAAATATGAAGACAGTAAGTATACATTTTAAAATACTGCATCTATTTTTAAATTCTATATCAGTAAATTTAGATATATCAATTATATTAATAATTATAACTAAATAGAACTTTTTATAACTAACTAATGGTTTAGTACAACCTTCCAATTTTTTCTCAGCTTTGTATGAGAGCTGATTACTTATTGCATAAAGTATATAAATACATATATGCACATAAATAAAATAATACATATATATATTGAAATATAATTATTTATCAGATACAGAAATAACTTTATCTGATGAATAAAATATAATGTAAATAGTTGTGTCATTTATAAAGTTTGAGGTATATGTAGATCTGTTATATATTAAGTTCACCAGGCCAGAAGGATGTACATTTAATTGATCCTTGGCAAAAAATTGTGGCTGGAATATTAAATTGAGAAAACAATAACACTGCTAGATCTCAATCTGTTAATATTCTTTATGGAAAGGCAAACACATAACTGCTGACTCAAAGGAGTACCATCAGAGGAGTAACATAGTACCAATTATTAAAGAGTACTTTAAAAGTTCCTGACTGATCAGCAGATAGGGCTTTCATTTTGGACAGGTACAATGAACTAGTTTTTTGAAGGGCTTCTAATTTATGGAAGTATATATATTTATACTCATATCATCATAACAAGTAGCAAAAACTATCTGTTAATGTATGAAAATAGCAAGATTAATATAAACTTACTGCTTTATATAAAAAGCTTTTTAAATCAATGGATTTATCATCAGTATTCCTACAATGACAATACTTTTTTGTTTTACAACTTTTAAATGACAGTAGAAAATGAGTCTATAATTTTATTTTTATAACAATCATTATAAACCATTACTGCAACGTTTTAATCACTTCTTTAAAAAGAGGTTACTAGATCTCTCTATTGGATAGACTTAATTCTTATCATGAATTTCCATAGCAAAATCAAAATAAAACTATTGGATAAACTGTTTAGTTCAAATAAAAGTTAATTTCAACATCAAGAATAGATTGTTGATAAATTATCAACTGAAAAATAAGGAAAATTTTAGAATACACTGGAAAACAAGAAAAATTTACTTTCCCATTTTATACCTCACCATTGTGTTTATACAAGGATGTCTAAACAAAATTTTAACCTACACTTTGTTTATGAATATCTACCCCTCCATTATATGTTATTATTTTTTTAAATTATTTTTATTTTATTCCACCTACTCTTTCCTTTCTTTTTTTTTTATATACATTAGTTTACTTATAAAAATTCATCTTTATGGTTCAATTTATTTTTTTTCTTCTTAGATTCATACTATTATCATTCTTAAACTACCGGTACTTCTTTTATTTTTATTTTTTTCTTTGGATTACTTCCAGTTTTCATGTTTTACTTATTATATTTATAAAATATTTCGCTCTGTTTTGTAGTTTCTTTGTATATATAGTCTAATAGTCTAAGTTGAACTTGCAAGTGTTAAATAGTCTTGCTTCACCTTTTCTTTCTTTTTGCAATAAAACCAATTAATAAACAATCAGTGATATTGATTAATTAAACCAATTAATAATACAATCAAATGATCCATTATTTTTTAAAATAATGTTACACATTACACAGTACATATATTAATTCTATATTGTATTTTTATTTGGTTAAAGAACAATTCTTTTGTTAGTAATAACAATTATTTCAGATGTGAAAAGGTTCTATTTATCCAATAAAGTTTGCCTAGTACATTTCTCTAGTGTTATCTAGATTTTATATAACAGCTATTAATAGCTCTAATAACAGATCTGGGTAACTGTATAAGCCTTTTTACACATGTAATAATAATAATAATAATAATAAATGTATTAACTGTGCACATAAACAGAAATACCAAGTACTAATATATATTAACTATTATAAAATATTAGTTTGAGGATTTTTATTTTCATTCAATAACTTTATTAATAATGTAATCAACATTTACAAGGTTGAAAAATATAATCTCTTTTGAAAACTTTTAAAATGATTGTGAAAAATGAGTTAAAAAACATATCGTAACATTTATGATCAAGTTATGAAATGAAATCTGAATATAACAGTCTATTATGTAAATTGGTTTTAAATGGTTATTTGAAACGTTATATCAGAGCTATTATTTTAAATAAAGTAAACATAAAACCATGAAGCTTAATGTTATTTGTAATGATTTTCTTTGGTAAATAATACTTTTTTTAGACATATTAAAAACAAAACAAATAATTTTGAAATCTATGTTTATCTTGTTAAAAAAAAGTTTAAAATTCCAAAAAGATTATTAAATGTATTTACTTTTGTCAGCACTTAAAGAAACAATTTTATGTAAAAACCAAGCTATAGTTATTCACAGAACTCGAATTACAAAGATTATTTAAACTGTTTTAAAAAAAGTAAGTGTAAAAAATTATTTATTTTCTAAACACATGGAAAGAACCTTGCAGAAGCTATTAATCAGTTCCTTTGACATCAGTGTAGGGAATGCATTGTTTTTATTCGTCTACAGTAATGAAATTACAGTAATAAATTTTATTCGTCTACAATAATGAAAAATAAGTAAAAAGTTTGACAAAATTGGCAAAAAATAATAATAATTCAAGATTTGAAGCTGAAACAGATGAGTTGTAAAAAAGTTGATTTCCTTAAAAAATATGTTGCATTTTGTTAACGATTTTTTATTGTTAAAGAAGGCACTTATAACAAAAATAATTTAATAAAACTCCCTCATTATAAATAATTTGCACATATTTAAGAATAGAAACACTTTTTTTTAGAATAATAGTAGTATCTTACTTGTTAGGCATAATCCATAGACTCTGTTGATTAGTGTAACTTTTCCCATGTAGAAAGTTAATAATTAAAAAAATTTAAGCTTTTTTGTCTAACTGATTTATACTGCCTATAGATCAGCTAGGGCAATGCATTTTTTTTATGGGTAATGTACTTAAATTTAATTAAAATATTAAATTAAATGTGTATTCCATAAATAAAAACCAGTGTATATGTGATATGCACAATAAATTTACTATAAAGTATTTTGAGAATTTAATATAAATATATGTGAATATATAATTATTAATGTAGTTATAAATTATTCATTTACTAATAATTATGTCAAAATCTGAAGTTCTGAGAATAGAGTAATAACAGATATAAAATCTGGTAATGGTTGTAATAGTAATAATTAAAATTCATTCCAATACCAGGAATAAATTATAAAATGATCATCTACTTATTACGTTACTGTTGTGAATGACTACAAGAAAAAAAAAACACAAAAATGAAAGTAAAGAAAAAAAAGGAAAATAATAATTTCATATAGTTATTAAGTGCAAACTGACTAAATTCTATGTTGTAATATACGATTGATTTTATTTTTATAGTCAACCTAATTTATTGTTGACGTCAGTAATTTCAATATTATTTTATAAATTGTTTTGATGTAATAATTAAGTCAAACACATCACCTCAGGGAATTAATATAATTTTTTAATTGTACTTGATGAGGTAATATTATACATAAAATTATAAATTATTAATCTAATTAGAAGTTTATTCCTTAAAGCAATAACAAACTTTGTAATTTACATTACAAAAAAAGGAAAGTTCCTATTTTTTATTTTATTTTATTTATTCTAATAAAATAAAATAAATTAAATGTTAATTATTGTAAATTGTACCATTTTACCAGTCAGATTAAATAAAAAATCATGTTTACCTCTCTTTTTTAACATTCAAACATTTTGTTAACTTATTTAAGATAAAGGTTCTTAAATAATAACTGTTGTATGAAATCTATTCAAAACCATGATTCAGAATTCTACTTAACCAGTGTTTTTTAATATTGCTAATCTCCATGGCAGAGTGATAACATCTTTGTCTTCTTTTTTTTTTTTTTTTGGAAGGTTGGCATGGGATTTTTAAGATATTATAAAATACATTATCACCCATCAGTAACTATTACAGGATGTCAGCATGTTGTTGCTATATGTATGAATAAAGAATCCACTGAAACATGCGTGTAGGATATCTGAAAAGTTATTATGCACTGATTGTATTAAATACTTGCTTACTTGCTTTAAAAATACTGTATCAATTCAAATAAAACCTGCATTGCTTGAAACTTTTTAATTTAAGTAGATTTAAACTTTCAGATTTATTTCTGAATTATAAATATTAAATAAAATAAAATTGGACAGTAACTTCTTGGAGACTCTGTATTTAAATATATATTTATTAATTCATCTCTCATAAATGACTGCAAGTTGAGTATTTGCTTACAATTAATAAAAAAAAATAAAGATATAATAGATAAATATATTGGCAAAAAATTAATGATTCTGATTTTTAAAAATTCAGAACATAAATAAAACAAGCAAACAGGATCAAGAAACTAAACTTTTTATTAATAGCTTTTTTTTAACTTGTTACGCAAAAGATTTCAGTGGACCTTGGCCTCTTTCATAGCTTTCTAATTACACACTCATTTTTCTCTTATTTTCCAGAATGTGATATAGTATCTGCTAATATTCTGCCCTTTCTCTCTTTTGCTGTACTATCTCTCTTTATAAAGAGTTCTGTGCATTGTTGTTCATTATGTTCTTGTAACACTTCCTTACCATCTTATTATTTATAAATAAATAAACCTAACAATATTATTTTTTCCAGTATTTAACAATAACGACAACTCCATCTTCATCCATTATATTCATTGTTTCCTTCCTTCCATTTAAAATAAATTTTCCTTAAGATGCTTCTTTAAAAAAGTTTCAGGTATAGTTTATTGCTGGTTATGATCATATACTGCTTTTCAAATGTTACAAGTTAACAAATTATGCCCTGCAAATACCCTGTGTACTTTTCCATTTTCAAGTATTTCTATACCTAGCCTTATTAGAGCATTTGAATACAGTGTTTGTTTGATTGATAAGTAACACACAATAAAAAAAAATTCAATTATTACACTAAAAAGTATATGAAATGCTATAAGTTTAAAACAATGTAAAGTGTATTAATTTTACACATTTATTATTTATTTTTTAATTACATCTTACAATAATTTTGAAGTGAAAATGATGTAGTACAATTAACCAATATAATACATTAAATAAAAAAGGTGAGCATTTATTATTATTAATTCGTTTCAAATATTTATGGATTACATTATATGTGACTCAGTAATCTAGTTTACTACAACAATATATTTTTATTGTACTTAATAATACTCTTTCTGATTATCATGAGTTTCTCCTGCTCAGCACATAATATCTTCGGCGATGTGATTATTGACAAGAGAACAAGCTTAGTTATTTGTTATTATAGAATGAGTTTGGAATCTAAAGGATTTGTTTTTTTCTACCTTTCAGAGGTTTATATTCTATTTATAAATACAAGAAGAACTGTTTCTGTTGTTCCTGATTGTGATGATTTTACAAATGCTACAGGCAAATCTTTCTCCATCTGAGAGAATTGGATTCACTGAATCTTAATCTTAGTGTTCCATTTCTTTTTTTTAAGTTAGTTATTCTTCAATAAACCTAGTCTAATACAGTCAGTCCATTAGGTGAAAAAATTGTCAACATTATTGTTCATCATTTTCAATAATAAATTCCACATTGTAAATTAATTGCTGTATTAAGTTTACACAGATAGTGATTATTGGAATTCAGTTAATGGCACTTTGAAAGATTTTTTTTTTTGTTAACCTCTGGAACCATCGTTAAGGTATATCTTCAGAGGATGAGATGAATGAATTGTAGCGTGTGTGAAAAATGCCATGCCTGACCAGGATTCAAACCTGGGACCTCCAGATGTAAGGCCAAGACACTACCACTTACGCCACGGAGGCCGGCGAGTTACGTAGGCTTGCCTACACAAAGCCTCAAAACACCATCATAATCTCAAAAATGGTATAAAGTAGTCGGTTTAGCTGATTTCACTTCTCAGAAATTCAAATTGTAATGCTTTTTGATCAAATGATGCAAGTGAAAAGTGATATGCTTTCCTTTACCATGTAGAAGAAAGTTTTTCTACCTATTACAGGGAAAATGTCTATAATAATTACTTATTTGTTACAGATTTCAGTTGCAGTAGTAGTAGTTGTGCTTGCAGTTATGGTATTGTCAGAACCGTTACCAGGAGGTCTCGGCGGAGGAAGAGGAGGTGGTGCAGGTGGTTATGGTGGGAGCGGTCCTTCTGGTTTTGGAGGAGGGTCTGGTTTTGGAGGTGGAGCAGGAGGGAAATATGGAGGAAGAAATGGTGGAGGAGGGGCAGGATCCAAAGGTTATGGCCAAAACGGAGGTGGATTTGGAGGTGGTAGTCCAAGTGGCAGTTACCTTCCACCATCAGGAGGAGGTGGCGGTGGTCGTGGAGGAAGTAGTTATGGCAGTGGTGGGTGGGGAAAATGATTTCTTAAAACCACAAAATGAATGAAACTGAGGAAATATATAGGAATGAATCATGTTACAGCCTAAATAAACATTATATCTAAATATTGAAAAAAATTATAAATAAAGCTATTAATGCTGTATAAATTTAGAAGTCATGTTACAAAGAATTTGCTTTATAAAAATAAAATAGTCACCAAGAGATAAATTTGTTCTCATTATTCAACACATTTATGTTCCTCTAAATGACACTTACATAAATAATTACATTTTATACTTTGTCTTATTTTCATGCTGCTGAGGTTACATTGATTGAAGGCATTCGTATAAGTTATTAAGAATGCTAACCATTATCATTAAACAAGAAAATATTACTAATAACTGAAACACATAGTTAAAAAAAAAAGAAGAAAAACATTAGGAGTAGATAATGAATTGAGACCCACTGATTCTATTCTTCACTTACTAATCTTACAAATCCCTTATTTTTACTTCAAGTTAATATTGTTATTCTTTTATCTGTTAGGACTGTAGATTGTTACAACTATATTGCAAAAATATACTGAAATAGATTATCTTAGCTATTCAAATCTTCAATTCATGGAAACTTATTCCAAAATTACTTTTTATCACGTGTATGTCTTTACTTTTTGTCATGTTAACAAAAAGGTATTTTTCGCATAAAAATATCAATTTTCTGCAAAAATTTAAGTAATACTGAACTGTTCGTCTAATTCACTAAATAAATCAAGATTTATTTGTTCTTTACTTTTAAGGATTGAATTTCTTGATCTGTTCTCACAAGCACATCATAGACTTTTTGATACTTTTTTTTCCAGACAATATTCAAATAACTTCTTTGGTAAATTACAGTCTTCATTCTTGCTTAAGTATCTATTTATTTATGCATTGATATTTTCTGAAATGTTTTTTCAGCTTTTGACTGAATATAAAATCCCAAATTTAAATTTCCTTCTAAACCCGGCTTTCTGGATGCACAATTTTTTAATCTATGATATGATCTAGGATATGGTACTCATACATAAAAATTCTATAAAAGCTTTTTAAAAATCTTAGCATTACTTAATAAATTTAAGATAATCAGTTTTTCCTAAAACCACACTGAAAATTTGTCAAAACAATACATTTTATTAATAATTTAAAGACTTTTTTCACAAATGTTTTCAACTACTTTAGAAAATAAAAACAATAATGAAATTGGTCTATAATTTGTGAATTAAGTATTGACCAAAACCTTTTTTGAAGATGGGGAATAACAGCAGAAGTTTTAAACCAGTTAGGAAATACTCTGATGTTTAAAGATTTTCTAATTAAATTTGTAAGAGGAACAGTTATACATAAGGATATATGACTCCTTTTAAAATGCTGATAAGCATTTCATTAGTACCTACTGAATACTTATTCTTTATTGAAAAAAAAAAACTAGTTTCATAAAATTCCATTAAAAACCTTAAGGTGAGGTGCTTATTTGAAATGGATCAGCATTATTGTCTAGAATACTGGGAAAGAATTTTTTAAATTGTTCAACTGAATTAGGAGATAAAGTAAATGAAGATTTCTCATTTTGTAGTTTGGTGACGTTATCTGACCTGTATTATTTCTAAATTTACTTTCACTTTTGATAACTGCCCACACAGTTTTTGATTTATAGTTTAATTTAGAAATGGAATTATCATAATATAATCTTTTAGCATGTAATTAACTGTAGAATAGATTCGTTTGTAATTTTTCAAAAAATTGTGGAAATCTATATCTTCAGTATTTCCATTCATTTTTCTAATTATATTTAATTATTTCTCTTTTAAATGCCAGTTAGAAAGAAGATCATATGAAAAATAATAAGTTAATAGTTAAAAATTTCATCAAAGCTAATTTTGTTATTATTTTCCAAATTTATAGAAACAAAGTAGCAAATTAATAACTTTTTTCTGTCCGACCTTGATAATAGATGACAATAGATTTATTTAGTTACCTATTAAATTTATATATTTTTAAAGTTATCTACTGACTTAGTTACTAGATAATTATTAACAATAAAAATAATAATCATATTGTATATTTTCATTAATAAATGATCCTAATTGCAATCTGTAAAACTATAATCCGCGTAAAAGGATTGAAAATTATCTTTTGGTAAATATTTAAAACTGTTGTCGGTCTATGTTGCCAAAGTCCTTGTAATTCTAGTTGTCTGGGATATTGAAATATTTAGACTTGCTAACTCAAATCGATTTAAAGTGCATTCTTCACAAACTAGAATTGTCCGTAAAGTTATACACAAAGTTACTGAATTTATGAAAAATTTTAAAGAGCTTTCAATACTTCATATTGAAAGATTTCAAAAGAACCAGAAAGACATCTATAAATTACTATCAATATCAATCAACTTTAGACTAGGTTATCGAGTAGAACACCATTCAAATTAATTTCTTTTTCCAATATATGATAACTTTTAACTTAGGTAAAATAAAAACGTAGGTTTTTTTTAGCAAAGTCAAGCTCACCATTTCTATATGAACTACTAAAAGCTTCAGTAAGTTTGAAATTACCAAGCTCAATAATAACTTCTACGCTGGTCAGTATTAAGTTTTAAAAAAAACATGCAAAATCTGTTGACTTTAGAAAGAAGTATTTCAACTTCTCTTGTTTTATTTTTTATGCATTAAATATTTGTATGGGAGATCTTAATATTAGTGCAGTTAAAATTAATACAAGTTCCTTCCTTAGAACTTTCAATAAAAGGACTTCATCTAAAAATACTTTACCCCCCTCCCGAATTTAAATGCAGCCATTAAGGGGCGTTTGCGTAAAAGCACGAGAGCCACATTCGAATCCAAAAAGGAACAATGCAACATCGCATAAGTATGTCTCCGTATATGACATTTCACTTTCTTTTGGTTGCTTCGAACACCGAATCAAACCAGGGAAAAAATCTATGATAACCAAATAAATGTGACCTTATGGTCCGACCCTTCCGGTCATTGCCGCAATGTTGGGGAGCTGCGCTGGCAGCGTATCGATGACAATCATGCTAGCGATAATGCCGCCATTCAGAAGAAAATTCTAAAAATAAATCCTCTACCTGAAGTGAAATACAAAGGCAAATACCCCCTGATCCCTGACCTCCGAG
>JAAAKQ030080843.1:0-15052 GCA_010016005.3 Zanna intricata | reverse complement strand
CTTGCAGAAGCAAATTTAAGTTGCTACCGGTAGCAGAAATCGCAAGTACAGCACGGGGCCAGAGGCCGAGAAGCGATCAGTAAGTGGTAAACCCCAGGTGGAAGACTTGGCGTTAGCGTCCATAGCCACCAGAATTCTGGTGTCCTGGAATCTGTCCAGATTACTCCCCAATTTCGCCAGCAAGTCAACAATACTCTATCGAAGCTGGGAGTATCCCAACACCAGTACGACATCGAGCGTACCCTTTCTGATTCACACGATTATGAAATGCTCATCAAAGAAGTGAGGCATCCAATAAACATCCAAAGAATCCAAACCGACCACGACTGCAGAGACCGGCCGCCTTGTACGAAAATGTATAGCATCAATCCCGTGGAAGCCAAACATCCCATCTCCGACTGTGTACAGCTCCTTAAACAAAAGGATCTCAAGGTCTTCTCAAGAATGCCCATGGTTTCTATGGTGGCGTGATGCAAGCTCAACTGCCCTAGTTGACATGCCGTTCATGTCAACTGTCTAAGTTCATGTCGTGCCTAATTGACATCAACGTTCGACATGGCGGTGGCTGTCCCCACCAGTTTACCCCAATTCAGACGTCGCGATACGTCGCGCTATTAACAGCTCTCCCCCGAGCTAAATCGTGTGACCTGCAAAGCCTGGTAGCCACCCGATATCTAATATCAAAGCCTTTCATCGAGACACAGATAGCTCGAGACACAGGTAAAACCTGTGCGGTTTTATTAGGACAGTTAACTGCCCT
This sequence comes from Zanna intricata, assembly GCA_010016005.3. Classification (NCBI taxonomy): domain Eukaryota; kingdom Metazoa; phylum Arthropoda; class Insecta; order Hemiptera; family Fulgoridae; genus Zanna; species Zanna intricata. The sequence goes on along the minus strand of JAAAKQ030080843.1, from coordinate 14,292 downwards.
ATGACACGTGCGCAGTGACCACACGTCTGCGACAACGCTCTGCAGCGGGAAGAGTTGTGCCAAATCTCTGACATTTAAAGCAACAGTTTAGTTCAATATGATCAACCTCCCGACAAGTGGTTCACCCAAGAAACAGCCTACCACTGGTCACCATGCCTGCCGGATCTTTGATGAGGTCTCTAGTACCCAGAGACTCTTCAGTGCTTCCTTCTTCTCCAGCTCATGAACCATAAATATCACGCTAGAATAATCACTATCCTTCATCTCTTTTCAGCTGTCGAATGCTATGCCGCCTCAGTATGACTGAGGTCATAAGTTGGATAACATCATCGATACTTCCCTGTCCCGCAGTGGTCGATGATTGTTCTGCACGGTACGCTGTTGAAGGAGTTCTGGACATCCAGAAGGATCAGCACCGGTATCTGGCGGGTTCTCCACGTCCCCTCGGCTGCGGTGGCGACTCAGTTCCTGACGTGCTTGCAGCACGTCACCCCCGTTGAAATTCATACTGTCTCTTCTAGTTCCAGAAGTATCCATTCCGCCAGCATCCGCTCATAGAGTTTGCCCAGATTGTTGATAAGGCAAAGAGGGCGATATTTAGTTTCTCCTGATCCCCGCTTTGGCAGTCTCAGCTTTAATTGATTTTAGCAGCTCCTTCAATCTGCCGATTGAACCGTTCTGAGCAGTCCTGCTCTTATCACAGCACGTTGTTCGTCTACGGTACAGTTTCAAACGGGACCGAGATTTTGAAATAAACAAGAGGTTATAATAATAGAAAAATCAGCAATTCGTTTCTGATATTTTTTATGTCAGGGGTGGCTAATTGAGCGCCGGACAATTTCAGTTAATTCTATTTATTAATTTTTCTGCGGTGGTCGTTTTTATCTTTAATTATTGAACGACTCTCGTATAATATATTTCAAAATAATGAAACAATCACTTCAAAAAAAAATTGTAGATTTTCTTGCTTCATTCTTCAAGACAAATTTGTCAAAACCAACACTACAATGGAAAAGTGTAGTGTCCAAAAATGGATAATTGAAGTGTCCGTTCACTGCAATACAAAATATCTACATTACAATAGTCCTTAAACCTGGCTTACCAAATTTACTGTTCTCTTTCAGGTCAATTTATATTCTAATCTTATCTCAAAATTTTTTCCTTATTTTAAAACTTTTCTACATTTATTGACTTCCATATTGTTACTTTAAAGCGGGTTACTTGAATCCGTCTTAGATTATTCTGGTTCAATGGTATGTATGCAACGGCAATTTACTCACCGCATATAGTAGACATTTTTCCATATAACTTAAAATAGATTTTTTTTAAAATTTAAACAAATTATTTTATAAGAATAATCTCGTTAAATAATTCTTGAAACAGATCATATCACAACGCGATCTTATTTCTATTATAGAAAGTTTCTTACAATTTAATCCATCTAGCATTTACTTAGATTATAATTGTATATTTTAGCAATTATAGCGAAAAATTAGATAATAAAATTTAAACCTTTGAAAGTATTCCAAGAAAAATATTTCCTATTTTATTTCCTATTAATATTTCATATTAATAGCCTGATTTTCAAGAAAATTCTTAGTAAGAAATTTAATCGTAAATGAAATAATTTTTTTTACCAGGAAATTGAAAATGACAGTAAAAAATTGCCTGTAATTAGTTACAATTTAATATTTTTGTATTCTAAACACAGAATAAGCTTCGATACTGCACTGCAGTATTGATAATCAAATATTTCATTTTTTTAGTATTAATTTTTGTTGATTTTAATCTTTATTTACAGAACACGCTTCGTAGAACTATATCGGTAAAATTTATAAAATTAAACCAATATTTTATGAATGCTCATTCTACTTAGTTTTTTATACATTTCATTTCATATAAATAATTTATATAAACACAAATATATTAATAGTTTCTTCTTTCTTTTTTTTTGTTCATGTAATACTCTATTTTGTTTTTTCCTGTTAGGGAAGAGACATCAGATTTCATTTCCTGGCAGATGTAATGTATACACGACATTTAAGCATGAGTTTGAATGTGCGTAGTTCTTTTTTATGTGTACATTGGGTTGGACTTGTATTTGGATATGTAGGTATGTTTGAGATTGTTTAGAGAGAGGGTTGTAGAACGGTGGTTTTTTTTTTTGAAGTGCTGGTTGTTCTCGTGTATTGGAGGTAAACGTTTGATTGAGAGTTGAAAAGCAATGAGGCGGGTGGCCTACCACTCTTATTACAACACATGAACACCAATACACAGACACAAATATTCATGTACTCAAACTTTTTATCTCTCTGTATTGATTTAGTCTTGTAATGTAACGATTGTAGAATACATTCAATGTTGGCAACGTAAAAAACTTATATAACAAAAAAATAAAATATTAAATTAATAGATATACTGCATAGTTCAAAATTAATTTAACCGATACATTGTTATTATCGATTACCATATTTTTTTATTATATAAAACTAAAAAAATAAATAAATAGATATTACTATTAATATAAATGTCAGTTCGTAGTCCAAACAAAGTGTAATAAAACTGATTTTTTTTTTTTAATATTTACAACTATTTCTACAATTATACTATTTGTCAGTCACTAATGATTAGAAGAATAAATTAACTTAAAAGAAATAAGATGGAAGAGAGCATAGAAAAATTATTTTCTGCATTTTTAACACAATCCTACCTTTTTTTGCACAGATCACATGTGTTAAGGTTAGGAAACTTTTCAATTTAATTACTGAGAGAATGAACAAGTTATTTTGACAAATTATACCTCCTTTAAAATCCCTACTCTTATAAATATATAATACAAGTCATTTTATTCAAGTATTGATTTATTCATATTAAAAAAAACCTCATTCATAAAATTTTGAAGGATAAATTTTATATATATTCAATGCATTCCCACTGGAGTAGGTGTAGTATGTTTCGACCCAATCAGTATCATACACATACACATAGGTGTGTATGTTTTTAACAATCCACAAACCTCGTAAAATTTCAACATTAAATACATTTTAAGATCATTTAATGAATTCAATTTGAAAATATTCTTATAGTAATAAAGCTTTATAGAATAAAAGGAAGTTCTTTTTAAAGGTATTAAATTGATATTTAAATATTGTTTGATAAATTTCAGAAAAAAAGTCCAGAAGAAACTTTTGGTGTTATGATATTATAATTTATACTTTTCTAACATTTGATTGCAATCTGAGCTGCTTATTTGCTGAAAACTTATTCAATTAATTTTCAGCCTAATAGTTGTTTATTTAGATCACCAGCTGACATTTTGTATTTATTACTTTATTTACATTTGGCTTATCGAATTTGACAAATCAAATTCATCTACGTGCTTAAAAATATTTATTTATTTTTTGACGCAGATTCTGCCACAGGCACACACATTGCAGAATGTTCTCTCTAGGTCCCTCTCCAATGAGGAGTTGGTGGCGGCTCTGGCTTGACGTGACCCTACAAGGTGGTGATTCAAGTAGTGTAAATATCTGAGAACCTGCCAATAGAGTCGGATACGTGTCGGTTCCTTAAACTCTCTAGAACTGGATCTCACTGGACCCGGATCTTTCAGATTTTCTGTGCCCAGGAGTGCTGGTTGTGGCTAGGTATGTTGGAAGAGGATATGTTTGAGCTATATTGAGAGGAGTACTGTGTTACAGCCTGTGCTATAAGCTGTATATGACTCTTGCTACAGCCTGTGTGGAAGGTCATATCGCGACAAGTTTTTCTCAGGTTTGGGAGTGATTCACACGCGTTTGACTCGCGGCTTGTATCGGAGGCATTACTTGAAATTCTACACGATTTCTGTGCAAAAACGAGGGTGTTAATTTCCGGTATTTCCTGGCGCCACGCATATTGGTGGTCATCCGAAATTGACTCTCAATGGAAAACAGTCTGAGCAGCAAGGCGAACACTTCAACGAACGACGCGTAAGGCCCCTTCTGGCTCTCAGGTGGCAGCTTGCCGACACTTTGCAGTGGTCTGGACCGTTTATAAATTAGCCATTAAGGATGTCAAGAGAACTTCCTGTCGGCAACTATGTGATGCAATCGATCGGGACCAATGGGGCAATGTGTTCCGTATTGTTACGGGCAGATTTTGGGAACCACCTCCTTTCCTGACTGCGGAGCAGGTGTTGGCCGCTGTTCAGGGGTTGTTCCATTATCCTGATGGGGTTGATTTCGTACAAGAGGAGACCGTATTCGATGGTCATCCTTGTTCGCAGTGGACGAGTTGTTGACAGCTGGGTAGCTACTTTCTCCTACTATCCCTCCTGCGGTGGTTCATATTACGGCGGAAAAGCCGCTGAGAGCTTTTAAGGAGCTCCGTAGACACGATAATGTTCTTATCTGGCCGTATCCCTGAACGATGGAAAGAGGCACTTTTGATTCTGCTACCGAAGCCTGGGCGTCGTGATGGTTACCGGCCGATTTGTGTCACCAATCGGTGTGTATGCTTTTGGAGAAGATGATTAACGCTTGCTTGACGAGGGACATAGAGCTGAATGGGGACTTGTCCATCTTTCAACATGCCTTTCGGAAGGAATGTTCTCCTCTTGATGCAGTGCAACATGTGTACCGCCTGGTGGAAACAGCTGCGAGCGGAACTTGGCGTACGAGACATATCCCGGTCGGGGTGTTAATAGATACGGAATGCCTTCAACTCAGTCCGTTGGGATGCTGTGTTTGAGGCCCTACGAACAGTACGGGTCGGTCTTAGGATAGGACGACTGGTACAGAGGTACTTGGAAGACCGATATCTAATCTACGAGACCCTGAGATATACGATCCGCCTCACCACCACTCGCGGTGTTCCACAGGGCTCTGTAATTAGTCTGACTCTGTAGAACATGGTCTTCAATGGAGACCTTCGCCTTTGTTTACCGGTTGGTGTAACACCGATCGCATTTTCCGATGATCTGGCGGTTTTAGTCTCTGCGAGAAATGTGTAGGATGTAAGCGAACTCACGAATACAGCGATTGAATTTGTGCAGCAATGGCTACAGGAAAAAGGACTATTGGTCTCACCAACTAAGACATCTTTCATTTGCCCGGTCAGTAGACGGCCTTTACACCCATTAGACATTGGAATAGACGGTGTTCCCTTCCTGCAAGTTGAGGCGCTAAGGTATTTGGGGGTATGGCTCGATCGTCATCGTTTCACTGCACATGTCTAGGAGGCATTACTGATGGCGGAAGCGGCGTTCACGACGCTCATTTAGCTAATGGGTAAAATGGCTAAACCCATGACCTAGAAAACGGAAGTTGTATGGTCATGTCGCGAACGCCATCTTCTTGTATGGGACTCAGGTATGATCAACAGCTTTACGAAAAGACAAGAACGGCGTACTCTAGAAGTCCAACGGAGAATGGTTCTTCGGATCCACCGGTGAATTTGACCTGCGATGCAGGTGAAGCCTGCGGGATCCACCGGTGAGCCATCGATTTTGGTTGGCTAACCCATGTTGGGTTAACCAACGATTTAGCGCTGTGTGTTACTGACTAACTCAATTCCTCACCAGTCATGACTTATTCCGGGGTTATCTTCATGCACAGACAAAAGCATCAGATGTTTGTGCTTATATTGCGGAGATCTAGATACTCCGGAACACGTAGTGTTCGCCTGCCAGACGTGGAGTGCTGTCCGGCGAGATTGCGAAATGCTGACTGGATAGTTGACAGTAGATAACATCACATCTCGTATGCTGCAGAGCAGAACGAATTTTTAGGCCATCTCCTGTTTCATCTCAACGATTCTTCAGCGGATGGCTGGAGATGATGGAGTGGAAAGATACTGAGGGGCAGCCTCCTGAGGAGCTGTCGTTCGATGGTCTTTGCACCGATGGGTACAGTGGTAAAGCACGGAGACTCCCTCGTGCCTCCATCTATGATGTTACCGTTACCCCCATCTTGTGGAAGAACTATCCGGTGATCGATATGTACTGTTTTGTATTGTGCCATGTTTCGGGTATTCATTATCTGTTTGTGTATTCTTATGTTGTATGTTCTGTTCGTCTCTGGCTGCTTCCACCGGTCGTATCTGCTATGTTCGTCCTTGTCTTGTTCGCATCTTTTATATTTCTGTCTTATGCATTTCTACATTTATGTTGTCTTGGGTATTTTTTATGTATTACACCCTGTGATCTATTGTTGTGTATATTTTGTGCTCTATATGATTCTACCTGTTTCATGTCTGCATTTGTTATCTCTACGGTGTATTTCTATATTTCTGTACTTTTGCGTACTTATGGATATATATTTCTTTATTTCCTGTGTCTCCGATTACCCCATTTGTATTGCTGTATATTTTCTGAATATTTCTCTACTTATTTCATGTCTGTATTTTTGTATCTACGAATATATGTACTGTTTTGTCTTCTGTGTATTATTTACTGTCTGCACCCTATTTTTGTTATGTATTTTGTGTTTTATATGTCTACTTATTTCGTGTCAGTACTATACCTGCCTTTCCGATATGTTCTTGTTCTCTGATATCCGAATCTGTACCTCTGTTTACGGCGTGTGTTTATGACCTGTTGCGATCGGCAACTGCAAGGGGATGGGGGATACCCCTGCGGAGCTGCTGTTCGTTTGTGCTTGCACCCATGGGCGGCAGTGATGAGGCACTGGGACTCCTCTACCCCCTCGCCATTACGGGCCTCGGTCGTCATCATCCTGCTTCGGTGTTTCGTTCCACCTGCCTCATTGCAGCTGTTCATTTCGGGTTGCTTAGCGTTTGTGTTAAACAATCCCGTTTCCTTGATTTTCTATGTTCATGTATTATATGTCTCTCCTTGTGCTCTATTTCTGTTTCTTCTCTTCTGCCTTCTCGGTTGAGCTTTTGAGTTGGTTCTTTTGAGTTGTGCTTTTGAGTTGGTCCAACTCAAAAGCATAACCGAAAAGACAGTATCATCTCGATTTTTACGATGTGTACTCCTGCCTGCTTCTCACGTTTGTGTTCGCTGCCGGCTGCAATTTTACGTCGACGTCTACATCTGCTATTCTATGTCATTTTCAACATAAGACCGAATCCCAGTGCAGCCCTCCAACCGCTGGGGAGTTGCATTACAGGCAAAGCGGCATCAAGACCGAGACCCGGCCTTCATTGCGGGGATTGGGATTGGCCATGACGGCTCTGTTCCCCCGTGTCGAAAGTTGAAGGCAGGCATTTGAAAAGGTCCGAACAGGTGGGCTGACCTGTCGTTCCGTATTACAGCCGGTGGACGGGAAAGCTCTTTGAAGTAGACACCCAGCGGGCTGTGCTATGCTTCGTTGTGGATCTGGCACGGGGCTGTTATAAAATCATTCGGTTACTTTAGTTTAACGTTTGAATCACCGTGTAAAATTTGTCTGCAAGTAAAAGAAAAAATGTTTATCTTTGAAAAGTTAAAATTACAAACTGAGATAGAAAGTGTTTTACATTTAACAAAACTTGTTCTATTCTATAACATTATTTGTAAAATGTGTATTATTCAAACGTGTAAAAGTTATGAAAAATAACCAGAAATATTTTCCGGGAAAGATTCCTATGATTTTAATTTACATTCGTTACGGTCAAGCAATTGTATGAAAATTACTATTTAAGTACATTCAAATATTTTTTCTTATACCATTTATTTAATTAAAAGAAATGAAATTTTATCATGAATTTTATAAAAAGCATCTTTTATTATTTCTGTTGTAGCTCTAGGTAAAGATTGACAGTTTAGTTTTTTGCAATTGAAACATATGTTCTAACAACGTCTTTATCGTATACATAAAGTTTTATAATTTCTATTGAAAATGGATTAGAAAGAGGATAGCGAATACGAATTTTATAGTGGTTAATACTGCTATAAAATGTTTTAATCGCTTTACTTAGAGTAAAATGCAATATACTCGTAGCTACTCCGATGTGAATTATTGCGAAGTGAACTGCACTCTTTCCTAATAGATAGTTAAGATTTGTAATTGTTTATGGAATATTTTCTTTCCACCCCTTTTTCATCTCATTTTGAACTGAGATTTTATTACAATATAAATAGTCATAATATTGTTAAAATACAAAAATATATATATCCTAACTTTATTGGAACCCAAAATAGGATATTTTTAAGTAATACCCCAATTAAATCAATGAAATGAAAACATTTTAAACTACTTAATGAAAAATAAAAATTTCTTCTAATTGCAAATTTTTTTAATAATATATCTTTACGAGTTATGAAACGTTGAAATTGCACAACCACGAAAAGAGGACACAACGAGCTATAATAATCTACGTGTAATTTTTCATAATTCCTAAGGGTATTCTTCCTAAATGTTACAAATAAATTGCAACTCACAACGAAAAATTAGAAAAGACAAGTAGAAGTAGAAAAGACCGTATATTTTAATACGGTCTAAACATCATTTTTTCCATCAAGTTTTTATAATATAAATAAATATTCTTCATACGCAAATTTTTCTTTCGTGACGAATGTTACAATTGAGTGAATTTTATTAATTTGATTCTTTTTTCGAAAAATTAATTTTATGTTAGTAAAATTAATTAATTTTATGTAATATCAAAGTAGTTTTATATTTTAATAAATACAAAAACTTAAATCGCTTAATAAAAATGACTAAAATTAAAAATACTGTAGTAATTAATAATATATCTTTCACTACATGTTATAAAGGACAAATTCATAGGATACATCAACAAACTTATTGTCATCATATTGTTATCTACTGTAAGGGAGGTTTGTTGAAGTATATTTCACTTCATTCTCCTCTATTTTCAGCAAAACATTTAAGATCCAGATAGCTTTCGTTTCCTTTTAAGATCGTTCTTCTCCGGTCTCTATTTTTTGCACATACTTCAGAAACTTCTACCACTATTTTAATCAATCCTGCTCCTCTCCCAGTCGGTTATCTTTCTTACTGTAAATTTTTTATTACCTTCTATTTTCATTCACTCACCTTATTGCTTCACGTTTCGCTTTGTCCAGTTAATCTTCCCCCTTCTATTCAGGCACACATTGCCTTCAACCTTTCTCTAAACGTCCATATTTCACATCCATAAAAATCTACCCTTCAAAATAGAAAAACTCATAAGAACTTCATCAACTCTAATAGCTAAACACTATATAATAATTGCTTCTTTCTGCTAAATGTCATGATAGTCATTGACAATTCTTGTTTTTACTTCGTTTTCACTTTTTTACTCTTCTTCTAAGATGGTACCAAAGTAAATGAACTTGTTTAGTTCTTTCTTTTTTTGTAGGAATTCATTTTACTGTCTCCCTATGTAAAAGTATTAGAGATTTACGTAACATTCATTTTTATTCCATTTTCTGCCATTGCATCTTTAAATGTTGAAATCGTCTGTTGGACATACGGGGATAAAATTTTCTCCCATTTTGAAAAGCTCGATTCCAGATTTTCGAATATCTTTAGATTCAACGTTACATTGTTTCTACTAACATTTCCTTTAACTTGAAGTTAAACTAACATTTCCTTTAACTTGAAGTTTCCTTTAACTTGAAGTTAAAGGAAACTTCAAGTACAATTTAATTAGAAAATAATCTAGGTTACATCGAGATAGTTACTCCCATATCTTTCTTTAGAAGAATTTTCAAAAAAATTTATTGTTAATCTCTGTTTTAATTAACAGATACAATTCTAATTTCACCTTGGAAAATTAAAATTGAATAGCACTCTTAGGTAACAAGGTTTCTTCTTTTCTTGAAATGTTTGTTAATGCTTTTTCTTCTTCAGAAAAGGTATATTATCGAATATAATTACAAAATATTTTGTAAGGTTTACGATTAATCTCTCTTGAAACGATATAAAAGAGTCTTGAGTTTTCATTTAATTGTCATAGTTCTTGCATTAAACTGATTAGAAAAAAGGACTTCTCATTTTAACACGCATCATTTAATTTCAGTGTTTCTTAAAACTAGTTTGATTTTTCAGAGGTATCATTTATATTAAATAAAAATAAAATATTTTAAATAGAATGGAGTTTTTTTTTAATAAAAGGAGCATAAAAAGAAAACTGCTATAAAACATAGAAAATAAAACAAAATTTTATTTTAAGTTTTCGAAGTCGGTGCCAAATTGTGTTCATTATTCAACAGTAGTTTGTTTTTGATTTGGTACCGACATTAAAAGATTTGAAATATAAAGAAAGATAAATTTTATTATTTTTTTTAACTTTTAAACAAATACGGTTTTACATTTGTTGTATTAATTTTTTAATTTGACGTGACTGATTACTCTTCATTTATTATTTGTTTATAATTTTCTTCGAATGTTTATTTTAAAGGGCATACTCTTTGAATATTAATATCAATTTGGATATTTCCATTTTTATCTGGACTAAGATCTAACAATAATTATGATATACCTGGTTCTTAATACGACAAATAATACTTATATATGATTTTTTTTTTTTTTTTTAATTATTTTGCCTATCTACTTCATTCTATCTTAAAATATAATGTAGAATAATTACATATTTATAATGGAATTTACAAAAATATTTTAATTTGTTTATTAAATTGAGACAAAATTTATGTAATAATTTCATTTCTATTATAAAAAAGTTTTATTTGAAGAAATATGAAATCTGAAACACATAATAACATTCACATTTCATTCCTCAAACAAGAAACTCAAACAGCAGCGAGTAAAATCAATCACCAGTGGAAATGTATAGTTTATCTGGAGTTTATTCTCAGTGAGACCTCATTAATATCACTACATGATTCCTTTATCATAGTAGACTTAAAATAAACTACTAATATTAAGTAGTAAAATGGGTAAAGGATTGAAACGGGTATTATATGCGCGTACATCTTATTTATAAAAGACTAAAAATCAAGTACTAAAATAATATAAATGAAAACTGAAATTTTTAATTTTTTGTTATCCTTAATCCTTAGTTTTTAAGTGTAAGTTTTTTTGGTATAAAGGTAATACATATTTGGGTATAACAACTATAAATACAAATATAAATATTTTCACATTTATTTGTATATATATATATATATTTTTTTTTTGTGTAGCGTTTTTTTTAATGTGAATTCATTCATTTTCTTACATCAACAAAAAGTTTTTGAATAAAGAATTTTGAAGAAATTCTTAATGCATACTTTACAGGATGTAATATAATTAAATAAAGAAGCGTAAAACAAATGAACTGGCTGCAGTAAAAGTTATTCACAATGAGGTCTACCCTTTATACTCTACCCTAATCCACTCAACGTTTTCTCTTCTTGTTAATTATTAAATATATGTAGCTTACATCGTATAATAGTATGGTAGTGCTTCATTAGGAGTAACACTTATTACCGATTTTTTTTTTAACTCCTTAATCTCATCATCGTACTCATTTTTTTATGATTACGTCATATCCTTCAAATTATAAAGTAAGATCTAAATAACTTCGTTTTTTAACTTTCTTTTATAATATTTTAGTTAATATTATACCATCTTTTAACTAATGAAAAGTCAACAGTATTGGAGCTCCTTTTTTAAGGTAACATTTTGCTCCTTTTTCAACATTTTGTAGACCATAAAGTTGTCCATAAGTTATAATAATATGGTATCTAAATAAATCTCATAAATTATTAACAATTATTAAATAATAAGAAATAAATTAACTAGAAGGCAGTAACGTGCTTTATAATTACCAAAGCTGAATATAGCATCATATAAATTTATACATTTTTTTTAAATGGATGATTTGATAAAATTAATAAAAAGAAATTGGTTTTAAAATTCAATTAAGGAAAAAGAATCATGCAAAATGCTTTACCGAGCCACAGCATTAATTAAATGAAGAATCATATATTAAATCATCAAAACAAAACTAATTTAGTAATGGAAGAAATTATAAAACGTAAATCTGAATGAGAGACGAAAGAAAACACTCATAAAGAATTTAAGATATAGAATAACGAGATTTGTAAAAATTACGAGTTTATTGCAGAAGAATAGAACGGAATGAAGAAGTGAATTAAGTCAAACAATAAAACAAACAGTTCTTCAAATAATTCGTAGTATTTCTATATGTTTATTTACATACATCAGAACTATAACGGATGCATTTAAGGTATAAAGCATACCTTAAAGTAAAAAAAGGAATAGAAAGGTAATATCTTTCTATAGTTATTGTTTAAAGTATAGTTGTTTAAGAAATAAAAAAATATATACATAATTTACTTAATAAAAAGTTAAATTTTAATTTCGAAAAGCTCAGAATCTTAAATTTTAAAATTTACATTCGTTAAATGATAACCCCCATTTTCTATATCATCGGTAATACTTTCACGTACACCAACTGTAACTCCAAAAAATGTTCGTGTCAACTACAAAGACCTATTGTGTAATGCCATACTTTAACTCCCTATAATGTTCATTGTTCACCGACGTACAGCCTAACCTTCAAAAATATCCCGCAAACATAAAATATATTTTTCAATACAGCCAGTGAAATTCGCCCTATAAGACAAGTAGGACCATCATTTAGTAATCATAAATCACGATTTTGGGCCTCTAAGCTCTGTAATTCATCAGAAAAAAGATTATTGAGAGTACCAACATAGCTTTCAGATGATACAATTAGCGCATTGTTTTCTTTAGAGAAGTATCGGCCGACAAAGTCAAATGCTGAAACACTACAACATAAAGTCAGATTTTTTTAACCAGAATAATTTCATGAGTCCTTTTAGATTGTTTTTCGTCTCGGTTTCGATATTTGTTTATTGAAATAGCCTAATAAATGAAAGTGAACTTTATCTGACATAATTATCTGACACTAAACTTCAGGATTTTCGCTCAACAACTCTTGAATCGTGTTATAAAATTCAAGTCTCGAAGATAAATCATTCGTTTGTAGTTTTAAAACAATTTGAATTAAGTATCGATATAACCCTAAATCTTTTTGCCACACTCTTCGCACGGTCAATGACTTTGTATTACTTCTGGCTAAGGGTTATAGACTTTGAATTTCTATCTTGATTCACTTTTTTGCTATTTCCTGGACTGCTTACATTATTGTTTTTTGTTTTTATGTTATATAACTTAAAATATTATCTTAAATACTTTTCTAGTCTAACACTGGATTGCGTGAAGAACTTTACCTAATGGTGGAATATCAAAATCACGGACAAACGAAAAAACATTCGCAACTCTTATTAAACATAAAGTTTATTACATATATAAGAATATATAACCAGTCAATCAAAGAAATTAAATGAAGTAATTTTTTCTTAAATGTATTTGAAGAGCATTTTTTTACGTATCTTCATCATCAATTCGAGAAGTTTATGATGCCAGTGCGAGCAAGGAGATCGTGCTGCATGGAACTATTGAAATTCTTTTTAGCCCATTAAAATAAAACGCAGATTAAAATAATGTAATTTTAACACTTCTCTGCCACCTCCTGTGCACAGTTATATTTCCGTACTACATCCAAAGATTCTCAGTTGGAATTCAATCAGATTTGACCTCATTTCTTCACATAAAAAATTGTACCATATTTGCACGTAGAGTCACAGTTTCTTGTATTGAATTACATAAGAAGATTATTGAATTATAAAAAAAATACCACAATATTTCAATTTTTGTTCATAAAATTGGCAAGTGGGCTTCTCACTAGGGAGGAGAGTATAAGGAAAGAGCTAGCTCACAAAAACGATTACACCATTTTGATATTATTCATTTTTTTATTACTTTTGAGTGAAAAACATATTTTGAAAAAGTATGGTTAAATTACGAGAGGTTATCTCTAAAGTGAAGACCATTTAATTGTAAAATATTTATTCTGAAAATTTTATAAATATTTTTTATTCCCCTTGAACTATATATCTTGTACTACTTCTCTGTATAATCGCAACATGAATTAAGATATTTATCGTAACGATTCACCAGCTTTAATATACCCTCGTCGTATTCTTCTTCCCTCAGTCCATTTAGCCGATAATTAACAGCATTTTTAAGTTCATCTATTAAAGCGATTTTACTTTAGAAATATCCTTTTTTTTGCGTAGGAGGAGTAAAAAAGCTCTACCAGCCGTCGTGTGGGGCTTTCACCCACTAAAATACCTCCTCCCTTCCTCTCCCAGGGGCGGCCGGAATCGCCTCTCAGCATAACATTAGTCAGCCCTGGGTGTCGTGGCAGCAGATTACCCCTGCCTGGTCCTCTTCCCGTTTGGGCTCCTGCAGTGGAGCCCCCTTCGGGGTCCTCTTGGCATCCTTAAAGCGCAGCGACTCCCCGCTT
>JAAAKQ030080821.1:0-15052 GCA_010016005.3 Zanna intricata | reverse complement strand
TTCTCATTCATACACATCATCCTCATTCATCCTCTAAAGTAATACCTTACGGTAGTTCCGAAGGCTAAACAGATAAATAGAGAGATTGTAACACATCGAACGGTGGCGATTGTACGCATCAATGGGCCAGTGAAACAAATTTGAATTTTAACTAACTTGTTTGCACTTTCAACACTCTTTCACTTTCTTTTTCATCTTAAATCTGTTTGATGCACACTTGCGGGGTAATTTCCTACCCAGCAAAAACCTCATATATGGGGATTTTTATAGATGATATCTTATAAATCGTGCATAACCGTTGCTTCTCCTTAGCGTGTTATATATGGAAAGATAATGCGACAGAATCATTTTTTTTTTTTCATTTATATGATTTTTACTGTTAATTATTGGATTTTTAGTGAGTTTACTAAGAATATTATTCTTAGGATTGAAAGAAAATTATTTATTTTATTTTAAGGTATTTCAAGTCAATCTTTTAAATGTTCCATAACTAAAAAAATTGTATCGACAAACTATAATTCAAACCTGAATATGTATTCGTACAAACAATACATCTAACCATGAATGTAGTTTATTAATACTTGTCTTAACATCGTTTAGATACATTAATTCTTTAATGTATAATAATGAATGATTTTGATGAATCGTTCTTTTGAACCGAATCAGTAAAAAGAAAAAACATTTTTTTTTTCTTATCAAAGTTGTTCGATAAATCACACTTTACTGTAAACCTACAAATCGTTCATCATTTTATTTTGATATGGCGAATTATAAGTTCCCGTGAACGAAAAAATTTCACCTGCTCTATCACTTTGTTTTTTTAATCTAACTATGAAATTATTTGAATAAACAAGCTCATAAATGTATTGATGAAATTATTTTTTGATTATAGGACGACGTAATAAGTAATTTAGTTGAACGAAATTGAGATATCACTGTATCGTTTTGTTAAAAAATGTTGTGTCATACAGATCTCAAACATGATTTTTTGATTAACTTCAAATAAAGAAATAACTATGAGATCCGCAAAGAATCACCCGAGTAGATAGATTTGACAACTGTTGTAAATCGAATAAACCGACAAACGAGCTTACTAAATGTTATTAGATTGTTCAAATTTGGTTAAACGATGCAGTAAATAAACTACGATTCATTTTTTGATTCATTCACGATTCGATCAGACACTATAGATAAATATATATTTCTACATTTTTATATCTCAAAAGTAGAATGGAATTAATTGGTCTTTTCTCCCGTAATTTCTGCTAGGCTTAGTACATTTCTCTACTATTACTGAGGGGCATTATATAGCTATTGAATAGCATTATTGAGGCGCATTATATTACCTATTGAATAGGTAAGAAAAGCCTTCAGACAGTGACTATATGTACATTATTAACTTTAAAATTCCCAATGATTTATAGTTACAGTGTGATACGGTAAAAAGTAATGGAGGTAGATCTATTTCGGATAAATGAAAATTTGAATAGCATAAATTTACTCAGTTTTAAGCAGTAAAAGGATAATTTAATTCGAAATATTTTAAATAAATAATATTAACAATTAAAAATTCGCCTAACAGTACATTGAAATAAATCCAAGATCTTTCGGCTTAATTGAAAGCCATCATTAGGAGTTGAAATATATTATATTGAAGTCAAAAATCATAAAAATATTAAGTATACTGTTAGGATTGGACAGTCATAACTGGTTTTACATTTTAACTTATATTTTTATGATTTTTTTTTACTTTAATAAAATGTTTTTAACTCCTGACGATGGCTTTCAATTAAGCCGAAAGATCTTGAGTTTATTTCAGATCTTGAGTTAAGGCAAATTTTTAATTGTTAATATTATTTCATTAATTAACATATCGGCGATACCATATTCGAGAAAGAAATATTTTACTGGTATACAATAATATTTGGCCTATCAACTTTAATCTTTTTCAAGATTAGGTCAACATTCAAGTTATTTGTTCTACAGTTCGGCTACAACAGAATTGAGTATAGGAATTAATTATCGGAATTTGCATTCATAGTGGGGGAAAAAGCAGTGTAGGTAACACAACTTAGTGTATATCCATGCAACCGTACGAGTAAAATAATAATATATTCGTACTTAATATTAAACACCCGTCTCTTTCTAAATTATTTTTCTTTCCTTCAGTTTGAATGCAAATTCTTTAAGTGTTTTACTAAGACTTTCTTTCTAGACTCTAATTATGTTTTTTTAACAATCAAGTAAAAAATTGAAAAATTGGAAATATTATCAACGATAATATGTTAATATGTAAAGTAAATAATAAATTTATTTTACATGCCTGGCTATGAATCAGGAAATATTCGTGGTTGTTTGGAAACATTTGAACAGATGTTTTTCATATCAACATAGTGTAAGAACGAAGAAATGTGAACATTACAAATCGCTTAGTAGAAGTTTAATGTGCAAACATTTCTTTATTTTATTTATTTTTATTTTTTTGTGGAAAATTACTTTGAGTAATGTGAAAAAATATATTATTTATATTAAAATATATTATTTAGAAATATGAAAGTATTTTATAAACAAATCATATTCTACGTTTGTTTAAATCAGGTAATATTTAACGTTACCATGTTTCAATTTAAAATAACTCTGCAAATTTATGCATGGTTTTTATTTTCCTGGAGTTAAAAAATATTATTTACCTTAATCGAGGATATCTGAAGTTTTTACATTCATGAAAGTATTTACAAATATTATGTTCTTTGTTAAAAAAAATACTTAAGTTTTTTTTATACAGACGCTTAATTCTAGAGTTCTATTGGGCCAATTTTAATTAATTATTTGGTACTAGAAATATTTTAATATTTATAACTTCAAGAAACTCGAGTGAAATATTATTTTCCCGGAGGAAAATTATTTTTTTATTTTTCGTTCATATATAGTCTTTTTCGTTCTATTAATCACAAATCTTTTAACTGAAAATACGGTTTGAAAATTATTTAGCATAAAAAAAATGGCTGACCGATCGATTTGTACCAATGATTTAGCTGATAAAAGCCTAAGATGAACTATTAACGAAGAATTAATATTTAATTGACCGGCATTATTCGGTTCTGTTTACTCCTTTTTCTTGATGAAAAATGTTCCTAACCGGCGAACTCAGGATTTATCTGAACTGTTCACGTTCACTTTAATGTCTTCCAGGTCCCAATTAAATGAAGCTACATCTGAAATTGTTACTTGGCTCGTTTATTCATCTAAAAATTTTATATTCGATTCGATTAAAGTAGATAATTTTATTTTATGTTTATATCGCACAAACAAAACCTTCTTTCGTGTTAATTAATATTTTTATTAGAAATTATTTTTGTATCTAATATTAGCTTTTTTGATATTCTTTTAATAATTTTTGAATGTATTTTAAATTAATTATTGTAATATTACTTTACTTTTTTCCAGGCGATCTGATGGCCTAAGTGTGGCCAGGACACACTGACGATTCGAGATACGGTCCTAGGCGTCTACCATCGTCCGGCACGATGGGGGTGGCTGAGGACTTCGCGCCGAGTTTCACGCAGAAGCCTCAACTTCGGCAAGAGGATGAAGGCAACCGACTCGTTTTTGAGTGCAAAATACTTTCTTCTCCGAAGCCCGATATTACGTGGTTCCGGAGTGAAACACAGTTATCTGAGGACAATCGGACTGTGATGAAAACACAGACAATCGGAACAAATTTATTTCTAGTTGTACTTGAATTAGACGATGTTGTCGAATCAGACGCTGGATTATACAAAGTTAAGGCCAAGAATAAAATGGGTGAAGTGGCGGCTTCTATCAATCTCAACTTTAGTCGTAAGTTACAAAGATTTATTATTATTTGCAATTTTTATTTAATAGTTAATTTACTTGTCTAGAACTATAATAAACATTTAAACTAATATTTTAAATGTAAAAATAATTTCGAGCTATCATAATCCATATTAATAATCACTTATTGATAGTATTATCCAGAATTCCCAGCCTCCCTGACGCAAGTGGTAGCGTCTCGGCCTTTCATCCGAAGGTCCCGGGTTCGAATCCCGGTCAGGCATGGCATTTTACAAGTTACAAAATTTTCATTTCATCTTATCCTCTATCCCGTAGGCTAAAAGAAGTATTATTTGGAGTTAACTGCAAAATTATGCAAAGAAGTACTTTCTTATGTAAACTATCATAAACTGATAAAATTTTTATTATTTTCAATCACTTATCGATTACCAAGGAATTTCGTTCGTTTGTTTCATAAATAAATTCCTTTTCGAGTACCATTTAAAAATATTTTCTATCCTATTAAAAAATATTTTAACTAAATATTTTTAATTCTTTTTTATGCTAAGGATTAAAAAAATATTTTCCAAATATACTAAACTTAACGATTGTTTCCTATTTTGATTTTAGATTATTTTTTTTTTATTTGCACAATATTTTTCTTTTATTTTATCTCGATAATTTCTTACTTACCACTTTTCAGTTTTTTAATAGCTATTATATGTAGAACTATCTGATGTAAACTATTAACAGCCAGATTTGTGTTTTTTAAGTAATGTTGTTCAGTATAGTAACTCTCCCTTTGGTAAGCAGAGTGAAAAATTATCTTTTGTAGGATTGAGTTTCTCTTGCGTTTGGTCGGTTTTGAGACTCTGATATACAGATAGTACATCACCACAGTGGGAAATTACTTCAATTTCAAATTTTTACAATAGTTAACTTGGCTGAGATATTTGACCAAATATCAAAGGTCATATATAATTTAAATAAGGTCATTAATAGGTCATTTAGATAAGGTCATAAATAGCAAAGGTATATATAATTTTATTGAGGGAGCAAACTGTTTCGTGTAAGCTTTTCTACTAACCTTTAGGTTCCGGTCGCTGAAAGTTAAATTAAAGAAGATTCAATATTAAGGAGGAAAATACTGGAGAACTTATGACTACTTCTGAGTTATCTTCCTACCAAAAAAACTGACAGAATTGCATACAATGACAGTTGAATCCTAGCTTTAGAGCCATGTATAGCGTACTCGCTGAAATTATAAACTTTTTACAATATTGCTGTCAACAGTGCTAGTATCCGTGAAGCCCATCGGGCTGGTCTGGTGGTTAACTCGTCATCGGAAATCAGCTGATTTCGAAGTCGAAAGTTCTAAAGTTCAAATCCTAGTAAAGGTAGTTACTTTTATAAGGATTTGAATACTAGACCGGTGTTCTTTGGTGTTTGGGTTTCAATTAACCACGCGACTAAGGAATGGTCGATCTGAGACTGTACAAGACTATACTTCATTTACATTCATACATCATCATCCTCAGATGTAATACCCTACGGTGGTTTCGGAGGCTAAACAGAAAAAGAGAGAACATTATCTGTGAAAGGGCGCCAATATATTTTATATCACGAATTCCCCTTTATATGGCGTCACTGAATATCCCGTTAATTGTTTTAAGTAGAATACACTTACATCACCTCTTATCCTTTAGAGGTACCTACCTAACCTTACCAATACCTTATGCTAGAGAGCATTTTCATTAGTAATCGGTCGAACTGCATGAATAAAACGTGCTTTACTTCATTGATACGAATTTATACAAAATAGTCTTACATAATTATTTAAAAAAGCTTTGTTTTTTTTTTACAAATTTTTTCAAAAAAATTCTATTTACTTCCTTAATTTAAGGATCTCAGAATTCATTACGTTTCTTGGGAATGAAGATAACAATTTCTTTTAACTAGGTATAAGCCCTTTTACTAAAAGAATGAAATGATGTTTAAATACATAAAAATATCCGAGAATACTTTATTTGAAGGCAGTTTTTTAATCTGAAAGTTGCATATTTTATAAATATTGTCAAAAACAACCTAAGTGGGTTATAAGCCGGATAGATTTTTAACGTTTTAATTCTGTATTATATTTTACTGAGTCATTAATTTACCAAAGCTTTTATATTTCATTTTTTATATTTACAAATCTATATTTTGCTATCTCTGGCTGTACGAATTAATCAATTTTGTTTGCAAGTATATTTTCTGAAATCCAGATATATATATGTTTTTTTTTTTTCACGGATATATTTAAAGTTATTGAATTTCTTTTTACTTTATCGTCTATATAGCAGCTATAGGTATATAGAAGGGAAAGTATGGAGATCTTCAAAATTGGGCGTATCCAATTTTCACCAAATCTTATCGAATTGATCTCTAAGGACCCCAGAAAACTGAAAAATGGCATCGAAATTTCTGCGACAAAATTTACGTACGTATTTATCTTTTTCTTTTTTTTTTGATCCCGGGTCCCGCGAACCAGGGACCTCTGGATGAAGGTACATATTTATCTTGACGTGCCTTACATATCTCCAGAACTACTCGACCGATTTTTACCAAACTTGATCAGATTACTTCTATGTATGGGGCATTTGATCTACTAAATTTTCAATTCAAAATGTTGTGGGTGGAAGGTACAGAGGGAAAAAACGAAATCGTCTCCAGATTTTGCATAATTAAAGTTATATATTTTTTTTGATAATTTTGTGAATATTAATAAACAACTTTTGTACAAAAAAGTTTTTGCTAAATTTCACCCCAACCCCTAAAAATGGTTTTAACTTTGAAGAGTTAAAAAAGGCAGTAGTACAAGGGATAATTTTCGTTAAATTTTGTTTTTTTAAATATTTCTGTGAATAATTATAAAAAAGTAAATCTTTTGTGTAAAAATGTTTTTATCAAATTGCATATCCACTCCAAAAAATATTAATCATCTTGAAACAATGTAGAAGGCAGTACAGTAGGTCTTTTTCGTTGCAGTTGTTTCTGTTAGCAATCTCGTTGGATCCATAAATTTGTTCCCCATCAAAGTGGGGTCTTAACCCAGCCACCCCTCTTTTACATCCCCTTACATGTCACTTAGCGGCCGGACTACTGCTGTAATCGTTTGTTATGTGTAACGTCACAGGTGAGCGGTGGAATTAAATAAATGAATAATATTTAAAGTGGTAGCTAGTACCGCAACCTTCGTGCGAATGAAATAAGGTATGCGCGCGCGCTTTTGTTAGAATCATTGAATTAAATAAAAAATATTTTATTTAAATAAAATGATAAATATTTTAAATTAAGTCGTGTGTGTATTTGTGTATAAGCCGTGCCTTAGAAAAAAGTCGCGTGACGGGAAAGTCCTACAACTGTGTCGTTAATTTTTTCTTAAACAAATTTTTTTGTTAAAAATCAAGGTCTAATAGATGGTCTAGCACACTGGTACGTGCACCAGTAATGGGAAAACAAATTAGTTTTTTTTTATATTGTAATAATGACGTAGAAATGCATTTATTTTCATTGGAAATTTAAGTAATTTTGAATCCATTCCAAATGCGATGTAGCTTATTAATAGTTCCATCTGTGTGTTTTTTTAATGACTTAAAATCATAACTGAAATACAATAACTTTTTATTGGTTTTACAATCTTTTCATATATTATTTTTGTCAATCCTCCATTTTACAAAGAGGATATAAGACAGGTTTTTCTTTACTCTTTTAGTATTGTATCGTACTTAAATGTTACACATTATACCATAATACGCACGTTCGTGAATAGATAAGCTTGTGAGGATTATTTAAACAGTAGATTTTGAAACTAATTACATCTGACAAACTTTACTTTCTATTAACATTTTATATTAATAAACGAAGCTAATTATAGTTTTAATGCAAACTCTAAAGATGACTTTTTTAACTTGAAAAAACAAGTTTTCAAATTATTTATTGCAGAATCATTAATATTTTATATTTATTAATTTTTTACACTGCTTATTGATCTGTGTTAAACTACCACAAGTAAGGTGCAAAAAAAATATGTTATTGGAAATACAGATTTTATATATACTTCAAGAAATTGCAGCACAATATAACTGATTAGTTAAAATAAAGATTAAGTTTTTTTTCATTTTCTGCTTTTACTCTTTTATAATTTTTGTTGGGATTTCTCAGAAGTTTCTGATTCTTCAGAAGGGTGTTTTTTTTTTTATGCAAAATGAATTAACATAATAAAATTATAGAAAGCAAACATTTATCGCTATAATTTTTTAATTTTTATCATGAATTTAATTAATTTTTTCATAAAAGATCCGTTCAATAAAGCAAAGATCTCTTCTGAAATACACATTGAAGAATTTAAATATAAAAAGAGAATAAGGAGTTTGTTAAAAAAAATCAATTCTAACAGTATATATAAGGTTGTGGTAGAACAGAAAGCCTGATCAAATGTTATGTAAGTAAATAAGTGCTGAGAATATTTATAGTGTTTCAAAACATACCGAACAGCAGTAAAGCAGGATACAAGATCATATTGTTGTCGTAAGTTAACGGAAAAATGTTCGTGATTAGCGGAAATATAAAGAAATTTTAAAATATATATATTTCCTTTAAAATCTTTTTAAGGTAAAAATATTGATCTCGATTGATTATCCATGTAGGAAAATAATTTCATTAAATCCAATTAAACAAGTAAATTGTCTTGCATTTGTTTTCCAAGGACTGAAAACGAGCAAAAGATAAACTTCAATACTTTGGAAAATTTCATAATAAAGATATTAATGAACAAATAACCTTTTACTGTTATACCATAATCATATGAAGTATTCGCCAGTAAATACTTATTACTTTTTTTTTTATATTAAAATGAAGTAATATATAAAAATATTAAAATCATAATTGTAATAAAATTATTAAAAAAAAATTTAGAAAATTTTTACTTAAGTTTGATTGTATTTTTTTAATTTTGTTCTCAACGTGTTTGCTGGGTAAATGGGTTTTGAACAATTAGTTATTTCTTTAATTCCATTATATTAAAATATAAAAAGATATATTCATGTAGATGTAGATTTTTATATCTATAAATCTGTGAATCTAATAAATTAGAGTTTTGACACAGTAAATCAAAGTTACAGTTTAAATTATTGGTCAAAATACTAATTATTATATCCTGCACAAAATTAATAAAATTGAAAATTCCAAATTTAAAAAATGAAAATTAGATTCGCTCATTGAAACTGGTAAGATATTTACTATTCTGTTTTAATCACAATTTATTTTGAAATTAAATGAAGATGTTATTATTACAGTGTACAGTTCTTTTACTGTATAAAATAATTGCATTATTCTATTGATTAACTCATTAAAATATAAAATAATTTAAAAAGTGCATTACATTATATGTTTTGTTCGAACAAGCAATTACCTATGATATATAGTGTTACATCTATATTTATAAGTAAATTCCATTAGATTTCAGTAACACTGGTTAATTACTTGTTTTACAGAACTTTACTTCAGATGAATAGGTTTAATGCTAGATTATGGAAAAAATTAAATGTCTTCTGTGAAGTTCTACTTGTTAGTGTCATTTTCATTTTTCTGTTTAATACATTTGAAATTTAAATGGTAAATGTTAGAATAAAGTGTAGAATAAATTTTATTCGATACTTGATAGATGTTTAATGTGCTGTCTATTTTAAGAATAATAAATACATAAAAAAACTTCCCCTACAAATAGCTTCCTCTACTTTTGCATTATATCTTTACCTATAAGTTATTAATATATTTCATAATAAATGTAGAAGATTGAGGTTGATTCATTTTATTCCCTGATCATTTCTATGTAAAAGTATGAAATTTTATTTTATTAGTAAAATTACAAAAAAAAAAGAAAAGTAATTTAAAAAAACCTCTTTTTTGATTAATTTTTACCATTAATGAAATTTTATTTCAATTATCACTTTATCTTCATTGTATTAATGGCTATTTTAAAATACTTTACACATTTCCTTATTATACTATTATTTTTTTTAATTTCTAAAAGTCTTGACTAAAGTACATGAAAATTAACTGATAGATAGAATACTATAGGATGAAAACATCCATATTAGAACAGAAAATGAGAAAGTATTAGTTGTTGGGCGTATTAATTTATATGATATATTTATAAAATTCTAAAAGAATTTTACAAAAGTGTTTGGTTAATATTAAAAAAAAAAAAAAGTGTTATTCTTTGGTTTTTAGAAGAAAGTTACGGTAGTGTTATGAAATATTATAGATTCAACAGGAAAGTGATTTGAGAATGAAATATGAGTAACGAAAATTTTTTGCCCATTTTAACTCATGGCAAGCATCTTAGCTTATAATAATAATAATAATAATAAGTTCTATAAAATTCATAAAAACATCTCAGACTCATCAACAATGATATAACTGGACTTGAAAAGTCATACCTGTTCAATTTGTGATCATGTAGTAATTAATGTCTTTCTTTATTCTTAATCACTTCACATACACGATTTGACATCGATTCAATGAGTGTACTACACATTTTTTTTATGTCTTCATTATAAAACCATATCAATATTATTGCTATAATGAGGTCAATTATTGTGGTACAATTAATTTTTGAGAATCGTTTTTTGATTATTACCCAAGGATTTTCAATTGGGTTTAAGTTTCGGGAGTTGCATGACCACAGGAGCACATTAATGTTTTATTGTGTGAAAAATCTTTCCACTTTTTTGGCAATATGACATGAAGAAAAATCTTATTGGAATGCTCCATTTCCTTGTTGGAATTTTTTTAAAGTTGTGTTACAAACTTTTCCTTCAGAATCTTTATATATCCTCACTTTTCAAAACCATCTACTTGAAGTAATGAACAAGGGCCTTCAAATGTGAAATATCCCAAAAAAAATTTTCTAGAGATGTTTAACTGATTGATGGATATAAGCTGATGATGTAATTTCATCTCCTTCTTTTTTTAACACATCGAACCATCTACCCCTGAACATAAAAATGTGATTCAATGGGAAACAACATTTTTTTTTCAGACTTCTTTGATCCAATTGGCATGTGCTTTGGCTGACATGAGCCTTTATTTTTTCACATGGCTGGTGTGAAATGTAGCTTTTTAGTTGACTAACCAGCTTCTGTCCTACTGCAAGAAGTCGGCATCTAACAGTTTTCATGTATATATCTGTTCCACTGGCTGCTAGTTGTCAATTAAGGTCCACAGTAGATAATCGTGAATCAAGATTACATTTTCTCACTTGTAGCCGATCCTGTCTTGGAGTAACTTTTCCTTTACGACTACATTTGCCTTTCCTTTTAGGTGAAAAGGGACCAATTTCTTTAAGTTGCTTAGAATGGTATTCATAATTCCTAGTCCAACATCACACTCAGAATTATTTTTTGTTGTGTCATACTGGTATGCTCAGAAAGAGAAACCAATTTTTAACTGCTTTCTTAAAGTTATGTCCATTATTATACGAGTATATTCAAGACACACAGAATAAAAAATACAAAAATATGATTTTGTAATAAAAAATTAAATAAACTTTCATAAAACACTATTTATAACATGAAAATGGCTAAATAACTGAAGAACAATAACCTCACATTACAGACAACTTAAAGAATGGGTGTAGTCAAGCAGTGTAGCCACAACTTAGAAATAAACAAAACATTTCCTGTGTTTGGATTAATTTGCAGACTACTAAATTTATTTATATATTTGGTTATCAAACATTTTAGGTTATCACCTAACAAAGGTAAATATCAACAAAATAAAATATAAATAAATTTTTCTTTAACAGATACCATTATTTTTAGAGAAAATTTACATTTAATAAAATAATTAGTGAATGAAATTTACAAAATCTGGAAAAAGTAACGAAATGTTAATAACATAAAACCTTTTAATCATATTTTATTTTGAAACTGAAGTTAGATAAATAGCATACATATATTTGTTTAACCGTGTTAGCCTATTTTCTTGCTGTTAATATGGCTTGTAAAAAAATTTGGAACAGACCCAAATTGTCAAGGGTTTTATTTTACAGCTAAATGTTAATTATATTTTTTTATTATGAAATAATTCCGAGTGATAGAAACTGTTTGGGGGATTAACAGTTTTACGAGTTGCCAGACACATAACTAAACCGTTAAATTCCAATGCGAGACAAAATATCTATTCCTGTTATTTTGAAAGATATCGGTTTTTAATGGTGACTGATTTATAGGTAAAAAGACAAAAGGAGGAATTATAATAAATTGCTTAATCTCATTTGTTAATTTACCCTGTACTGATAAAAAATAGACTCTTAGCTAAGGAAAAAGAAATACATCTACTTGAGACATGTTTTTTTAATTTTTTATACTTAAACCTTTTCATTTGTTTCTTTTTAAGTCTTTTTTTTTTTTTATTATTTTAAAAGCAAGCTTCTATTTATAAATTGAAGTACATTTTTTGACAGTTTTATGCACTTATTTATGTATGTATACTTATTTATATGTGCTTCTATATATATATATATAGAATTCTTTTACATGACATGTAATATAAAACTAATTTTAAAATTAACAGCGTGTAAAATGGTCAGAGGAGATAAAATACTCTTTTAACTTGAGACCACCGCCAGATTGGAATCTCTGAATAAATAGCCTACTCAAATCTTGGAAATAATTCAAGTTATTATTATTATATCTTGATAATTTTTATAAGAGTTACATATTTGCATATGATGTTGGAGTTATTTTATTTAAAATTAAATTATCTATTTTGGTTTCTAAAAAAGAAAATCACGTTAAGGAATATTTTTTGAATTATTTATTAATAATTCACTGACATATTTTGTGCATTTTCACTCATTTTCTTTCAAATCTCTTCATAGCATAATCTATAACTACCTGGTTTCTCATTTCAGAAAATAAACTGGAAAGAAAAAGATTTTTAAAAAATACATGTTTTTTATCACTGAATTTCTCAAAAATAGAGTAAATGAAAAAAAACTAGTAAATAAACAGAATAAAGGAAAACCAAGAAAACTGTATTTGCATAAAAATTGTAGATTCTTTAAAATTTATATTTCCTTTCATATAAGTTAGCTAAGTTAATGATTACTGAAATAAAAGAATAAAAATGTTCATAAATTGTCAAAAATAGTAAAAATTTGGAACTACATGCCAATTTTGATTGTTAAACAATTGATTAACTGTAGTTGTAAAGAGTTACTTTAAAAAAAGTACTCTAAAGTAAAAATAAGCTCAATCATTATAAGTAATCATTGTCATTGTAATTACAGAAAACAAGAGAAATTAGTTATGACTAACTTTTGCTTGTAAACTGGTCATAAAAGTAGAGACAGTGTTTATTACAAATAGAAAAATGTTCATAAAATATGGGGCAGTTGTGAAGCTAACCCTTTTCTTGAAAGATTTAAATGAACATTAAATGTTTATCTTATCTAAATTTTCTTGAAAGATACTTTTGCCTCTGTTGAAAAAAGTCGGTGTCAGTATTCCCTATCAATATTAACAATATTGGAATAATAGGGAATAGTGGTCTGTCCACATGGAGAGTTTTGGTGTTGCAGACTAAATTAGCAAAGCCAAACCTTTAGAAAAGTATGAGCTGCTTTGATAATTCATTAATCTGTTGCAAACCACACAGTAGAATGAATTTGAACTATTTGTAGGTTCAAATTTGACACCAATAATCAAGTGTCCATGGAGTAAAATTACTTGGAAATCACCCAAATGTTATGTGCTTACTTTTAATTTGAAAAATGTTCTTTGATATTTTTTCTGAAGGAAATTCTTCTGAAAAACCATTGAAGGAACAATGTTTCTTTTTTTTTATTAAATGTTTATTTGGTTCATTTTTAGTGAATGCCTTGTATGGAAAAATAATTGATTCAGATCAATAAAAAATGAATCATAGTTTTCAAATAAAAGCAATAGGTTATATTCTATAGAATTAAAGGGAGAGAATAAAATTTGAACAATATACAGCTTACCTGAAATATTTTTGCCCTATTTTCATTTTTAATTCAAGTCTTGATTGTTATTATTGTCATAATGAAAAAATATTTATATTTTAAAATTTATTTTCCAAAGTTGTGATTTTGTGTGCTGCAATTAGGGGTTCAGAAAGCAACAAGTATCCTACAGGCTGTGGGCTCAGCACCACCTAGGCTTTTTATTATACACTAACCTTTTGCTTTTTATATGAACTGGTCACAGTAAGATCAAACTGTTCTCTAATTTTCTATTTCTGTTAATAAAGGTAAATTTTTTTTGCTAAATAAATATTATTTTTTAATATCTTTTTTTATTTCATACTTAGTTTTATATTTCCTTTATTTATGCATTTCTAACTACTGATTATAGTATTATACTAACACTCAAAATGAGCATTTACTTGAAGATTTTTACATTTTGTAAATTTTTATTTTTTTTTGTATTTTGTAAAATTTATTTTTCATTTTTGGTAAAAGAGATATGTAATTATAACCAATTTTTTAAATTTCTTCTGTTTGAATAAGAAACATCACTATTTAAATGTGTTGTTTATTCTACTTTTCATCATTGAACCTGGGGTAAATATTTGATGTGGTCTTTACCCTCATTATTTTGGTTATTTTGGCAATCAAAATTTACTCATGAAAAAATTATAAAATGTTGTACTTTCAGTTTTATTTATTTTCTACTTAAAAATGTATTAAAGTAACCTTAGTCATATGAAATATATTCTAAACAAGAATAGACCCTTTACTTCTTAGACAGTGCCTAAAGGTTTTGATTTTAGATACACCTTGAAAATGTCCTGTAATAAACAGCTTAAAGTCATTTTTTCAGCTGACCGAGAGTCAACTGAGTTCTTTGGGTTAATATAGAGGTTAAATACTTGTCTTTTAATTTGAAAGAACAACAGATTTAGGTTTTGCCATACTAATTACTTTTTTAAAACTAATGGTTCTCTCCCAGTTATCATTTATTGTCAGGTTCTAATTAACAACATATCCTTATTTGGCAAACTTAGGATCTAACAATTACATGCACACTGTCATATCAAGAACAAGGGAAGCAGCTATTTACAGGTCGTTTTTTTTTTTTTTTTTTTTTTTTTTTTTTTTTTAACCCCTGGAACCCCAATTAAGTTTTTCCTCAGTGGGTGGAGAGGTGAGGATTGTGACGGGTGTGAAAAACGGCAGGCCTGACCC
>JAAAKQ030080810.1:3478-15053 GCA_010016005.3 Zanna intricata | reverse complement strand
CTATTAAATTCTACACAAATATTATCATAAAAGTGCAGTGCACAGTTCATCATCATTATTATCAATAAATAAACTTCCTATTTTTATGACAAAAATATAAAGGATTTGATGATTCCTATAGATTTATGTTAAATAAGCTGTTTAATTATCATATAGAAAATAAATAACAGGTCCCACCCACGAATAGTTTCACTTGCCGGATAGGTACAAGGTCGAATTCCCGAAGTAAACTCGATTGATATGGTTTAATTATATTTGAATCGTTTTCGACGTAATTAATTGTTCCTTATAAAAAGGGTTGTGAATCATTTTGTCATAACAATCAAGTATTAAGTAAGAATTAAAAGAATCTCGTCTTTTGATTAATATCTCGGACTGGCTCAACATAAACTCTTCAAAAGTAGCTCAATAAATTTCTATATCTGTGGGGATTGATGGCCTTAGACACGTAGAGAATAAAGTTTTCCCTGTTAGTTTTTATCAATTCATACAACTGTGATTTCAGCATCGAGAAAGATTGAGGAACAGAATCTGCAACCATTTTATCATATTTTTTCTTTTCTTGAAATCAGTGATTTCTTTAAAACGGCATTGTGATAGGGTGTGTTGTCAGAAGTTATCGGGAAGATTTGGAATTAGCTGCCAATTTTAAGTAATTTTCTCTTTTATTTGACCTCTGTAATCGCCATTTTTTAAACTTGCTTGCCAAGTTAGTGAGGCGTTTGATATAAAACCCATTTCTTTTAGTGCACCCTGCGGTATGAATAGCAATTTTTGAAATGGGAATTTTCAGCCCGTCATCTCAATTACACAATTATTTGTAGTGTGCGAAGACAATACTCGTATACACACTCGTATAATTTATACTATCGTCGGTCTATATTTTTTTTTTCCTATTATCGACCTATTTTTGGTTCTAAATTTTTTTACGGCAGTCAGTTGCCGAATACGCCGAACACCTTGTCATGTCGCTCAGTGAGTACCTATCTGTTATTTTCGATTTCTTTCCACATAAGCCTAATTCTTTTACTATTTCTCTCAAACTCGTCTCGTTTCCTGAATTACCAATGGAACTTTTAAGCGCTAACATTCATCTTTTTCACCGTCTGCGATTTTGTATGAATTTCGTGATTCGTTTATGGTCCGCCTCAGCACGCACTTGTCAAAGTCAATTAGCCCCGTTGTAACCTTTTCAAGGAGTTTGCACTTTATTGAAATAATGAATGATGTCTCCGTTGGATTTTCGACTAATTTTTCTGCCGTTGATATTTTTCTTTACGTTTTTTAATACGAGTCAGGTGTTTATTTTTCTTTTTCGACTTCGGAAATCGATCGTCCTCTTGATTCATTAACGTGTTGTTTATTTTTGGCATCATTTTATGTTTGTCTGCTGATGTAATTATAATATTTATAGGAAATAAACCTACATTTTTGTACCGTTAAAACTATACCGTAACATTTTTTTTTATGGCAAAAAACTTTATCGTTTATAAAGTATAAACAGAAAAATCAGAAAATGTTTAAACTGAATTCATAATACCATCCACTAACATAAAAAAAATAAAATAAATAACTTGTATGTACATCAAAGCAATTTGCTTCTGCTCGTGAAAACTAAATTGAATGTTTTCTGTTTGGGTAGAGGCACCGCACAAGTCGTCGTAGTCCAAGCTTCAAGATTAATTACTACACCTATGAGTTAATGGAAGTATACATATTACGGAAACCATAAAAGATTTATTTACTACATTTAATATCGGTTCAGTTATCGGATTTGTCCTTAAAATAAACCATCTATATTTACAGGAGGAGAATGACCCTGTGTGCTTTTTATGCTCGGATAATGTCATGATAAAACGTATCAGAACCTTGCTGAGAATTAGGCTCGACACCGGTGTTAAAGAAGTAGAAATGCCGACTTATTTTATTATAAGTATTAAACGTTTTTGGAAAACGAACTTTATAGTCAGCGACTCGATGAACACAAAAACTGTGTGAAAGTGTGGTATTTGTATTACTCTCGGTTTTATTTTTTTGCTGAAATAAACTTAAAAGATTTTTTCGGAATGTAATTATTGTGTTATTATATTATTCAATTAAGTCGATGTTATTAAAATTTCTTCAACATTTTGAATACGGTAAAAATAAAAGTCTGAATAAATTTTTAAGTATTTTATTTGATAATTAATTATTTTTCCATTCTGTACGATATGGGAAGTATTTTATGTTGTGCTGTAGTGCTTTATATAGCTCTATTTTTGGCAAATGAATCTTTTTGATGAGTTTTTAGCGAGTTTTTTTGTCTATGTTTTTCTGTCTATGTAAGCACAAATACATATAATCGGGTGTATTATTACCGCAGCAGTTATTGGTTTGTGGAGTTATTACGTCAGTACTTGTGAATGATGGGAACCAGCTATCGCTCATCGATATGACACTACGCTGTGTTACACTCCTCTGTCGTATACAGTAAACTACGCAATAAAAAAAAATTCATCTCCATACTTTGTTTAATTATGAACATCCACTCTCTCTTTGTCACACACACATTACTAAATATTTTTTCATACAGCGTTATTAATTTAGATTTCAGATTTTTATGGATTAACGTAGAAATATTTGAAATTTTACCCTTTAAGATGGTAAGCAATGCATTTTGTATCTTATGAAAAATAAAAAAAAAAATATGTTTATAGCACCAGTAATTGTGTTCTTATTACAATGATAATTACCTCGTTGGTGATGTGCTCATTTTATGTTGTCTGTATATTAATGCAAATAGTTTATTTTTATTATATTTAACTCGCATAATACTTTCTTTTATTAATTATATTTTTTGTTTGTTATGAACTCGAATGCAATATGTTTGATTTGTTTGAAATGAATGCAATTAGTTTGATTTTATTGTTATGTGCGTTTGAGTTTATTCGTTTTATTAATTGAATTCGATGAGCGATATTGAAATTGTAAGTAATTAGTTGATGAGATGCACGTTACACTGCACATTGTGTTAGTGATTGTTGTTATTTACGATAATTTCTTGTTTTCCCTCAGTTTTGATTAATAGTTTTTATTAATATTACGTCAGTAAGTTTCCTTGTCATTAGGAAAGTTTAATATTGTGTTGGCTTGTGGTTTTGTTGTACATCAGATTATTTACTTTTTGGTCTTATTTTTATTAAATCCTACAAAAAATTATTCTCTTTATATTGTAACTAACGTCTTAAAAGGATTCAATTAAAAAAAAAGGATCGAATGAGTTTCGCTTGAATAAGATTAGAATTTTTTGAAGGAAGTTTACTTGGGAGTTAAGCTGAGATGACTGGAATGGATAAACAACTTGCTTTCGGCAAAGACGAAGTCGCGTTATAATGTGTTTCAAAGTTACCCATTCATCAAGTCCTATCGTTTTTTGATAAGTTGGGAATGATTTGCTGAAAGGAGGCAAACTCAGTCGCTTATGTTACCCCGACCTTTCACAGTGGCCGTTTCTAATTTTATTGTACTTCGTTGTAATTCTTTTAGTGTTCGATTAACCGTTGATTAAACTTATGATTTTTTTTTATTCCATCGGTTTTCTAATATGTATAAATTTGAATTTTTTAAGTTTTGAGAGCCAGTTTTCGTTGGGCAAGTCGATTAGTTGGTAAATTTTTTGTGAGATTGATAGCTCTTCAATATGTCTTCTCTATCAAGACTTCAGTTTGCAAGATGTACTGAAATGTTTGAGGCTATCGACTGACGGGATTGATGTCCTATTCCTTTGTCTTTACCTTTGTGAAGCGTCTTTATACTTCACTATAAATACACAAGTCGTCGGTCTGTTCTGTGTTGTCATCTGTTCTTGACTCGCCAGAGATGCATAAAATAATAATAATAATACACTCTGCTGGACTTGGAACATTGTGTATTAAAATGCCAAAATATAAAATTATGAAAAGTGTATACAAGTTTTATTAGAACAGCGCAGCGATACCTTTAAAGCGGCAATTTTGTGTAGTAATTGTATGTACGTTAGGTGCTGCATAATTAGATTCCATATCACTGGTTCTACGGAAAGCGAGGAATGAACTGATTTTCCGTTTATTTTGCACCGATCCGTCCGTGCTGCTGCCTACAGTTCCGTACTCTTACGCGAATATAATTTAATTAATTAAACTTATTTTAATTTTAATAAAATTAGAACAAGTATTCTAATTGTAATGTTGCATATTGGTGAGCGTATTGTGTCCGCAAATATGCAGACATTCGGTTCTTCACTATCACTCTGTTAACCGCTGAAATCGGCCGTGTATAAATCGTTAAAATCTATGTAAAAATTTCCTTTTCACGGCTCAATTAATGTACCCTTTTATGTCAAGAAAACGATTACTTTTACTTACGTCTGCTTAGTAGGAAATAATTATTATTTCGTCTCTTTTTTTAAGTTTGGTTTTATGTGCGTAAAGTGCAGCTGTCATTTGATACTGTCAAATAATCGCTGTAGGATAAATTTTAACGATAACTCATATTGTGACTGCTGTGACAATGATAGGTTTGGTGTCTGAACTGTAAGGCCGATGCGATACCGGCGGGGGAATAAAAGCAGTGTGCAACAGCCACTACAACAGGTCAACATCAACTCTGATAGATTACCTTTGTAACGGCAGTCTTCTACCGCAAATTTATTGCTCGCTTTTCCTCCACCGCTTAATTTATAACTGTAAAAAAAAAAAAAAAAAAATCACTTACATATGCTAATTTCCACCGACAGTTGCATATGTATATTTTTATGTTTCCTCTTGTGTTTTAAATTAAGTTTGGTGTTTGCTTATTTTCTAGGTACGATAAACAGCTGTCAGTTAGGATTTTTAAATTTTAGAATTCTACGATCCGTTATTGTAGCAGATTTTTGAAACGAAAATTTGAAGGATTAGGCCTTTTATTACAGGTGAATTAAAGTAAGTATTAGAGCATCGCGTACACCTATTAGAGTTGTCAATAGACTAGTAAAAAAGTACGGCTAAGCATTTTATAACTGTTCATTATGTGTAAAGAAATTCATGCACCGTTTAAAGTTTTCCGTGTAAATACGTTCATTAGTTGCTGAAGAGTTATCGCAAGAAAGTACTTTTTTAATTCATCAGCGAATGGAGTTAATTCTTTTCTTACGACAGTAATGTTTATCGGTTTTTTTCTGTTTTTATTTGTCTAATTTTAAACTTGCATGTGTTAACCGTGTAATTTACTTTGTCTTATAACTCTTAAATTCCTTCTTTTTTAGCTTTCGGTGAAAAATGATATTTCCTTTCGTTTCTCATTTTGTATGTAAATTGTTACAAGGCGAAAAGACTTAAGTACTTAATTCTCCTTGTCGTTATAGTGATAGTTTTATTAGCTTTTAATTAGTTAGAAATTCTTTATAATTGTGTATTTGGTGTTCTACTTTGTTTTTAGTTGTTTTTTCTCGTATTCTTTTCGGGAGCTTTTTCATTTCAATTCCACCTCAGCCTTATTATTGTTTTACATTCCGTTTACAATCTCAATACTTCTCCGACTAGTTTTAGTCGGCGAAATCGCCTATTTTGTTTATTTATTATTTAAAGTTATCTTTGATAAATTATTATTATATCTTTAACGTCAATTTTTGTCCTTAACACCATCATTTTAGTTCTGTCATTTCGGTGAAAGACATCATTCGGTTTGTTGGATCGTTTGTTGTGCGACATCGAAATTGAATAATGTTATCGCAAAACGTACTTATTGTCGTAAACATCCATCGTTATAGGTTCTGAAAAATCCGGTTATAAAAATAGATTTAAGGATATAACGAATAAAATAGATTTTTATAATGGGTAAAGTGAAAAGTAAGTCGAAGAAAGTTCAAATTTAATTGGCCCGGGTAAGGAAAAAGTGCGGTGTATATTTTTGCCGATTATAGGCAAATACTTAATGATATTACTTTTTTAATACTCATTTCTATTTTAGTACTTATATAATACTTCAGTACTAATACTACTAAATTTGTATAGTTTCGCTGTTTGATAAAGACGTGAGAGTTAATTTAAAAAAATTAATAAACTTTAGTCTTCCTTGGCCATATTAACTGTCCGCGCGTAAATAACTGTCCCTCCCGATAGGTTATTCTCCTGAAGATTTTTGTGTTTTTGTATCATCCCTCCTTGTATTATCTTATTTTCATTTGTTTAAACGGTACGGCATTAAAAACAATTAAATCACTCGATGGTAACATCGTACACGCGATTATAAGTACTTATCATTTATCTCTACCGACTTTTTTTCGAGTACTTTCAATCGGCTAGGAGCCTGGTACGTAATCCGGTGCGGGTTTCCGAAATGTTGTTGGTTTGGAACTTTCCTACGATTCCAAGTTCTTTTTCTAACGATCGTGAGTCACCGGTGAACCTTTATTTATTCGTGTCTGGCTTTATAAGCCCGTTCTAAAATTTCCAGTCTTCGAGAAATTTTCCGTATTAGCAGTATAGTATTTTCTGTATTAATCTTATTTGTTGTTAATTTTATAGGCGCTTTATTATATTGCACATTTAAACCTTAGTTACGTTTATTGTTTCGATAAAAGAATTGATGTTATGTTAAAATACTACATCGCATTAAAAATATGAATACGTAGAGACACAACAGTGGTAATAAAAACCGGAATCGCTCAGCAAATAGTAATATCCTATTGCTCTTTCAGTTATTAGTTTATTAATCGGTAGTTTAATTACACGTAATTGCCGATATTAAATCGAATATGTTCTTTCATAGTGGCTATTTAAACATTAGTTATTACTTGGGATGTTTTATTACACAATTTTTTTTTAAACTGTATTATAATGTTTATGGGATTATTACTCAGTAATATCTTATGTTAAATTTTTGTATTAGAGTAATAATATTTATGTTCTTAACGGATATAGGTATCTCGTTTATTGTAAATGAAACTTTTTGATGTAACTAACGTTCGTCTTATTTTTCTTTTAGTAAGCCCTTTTTCTCCTATTTTACTGTTCATTAATAGACGGCAAACTTAAATATTCGGTATAATTTCTGTTTATTAATTTTAAAACTTAGGCCAATTTTTAGGATTTTAAACTAAAATCTCTTGTGTGTAATTGCTAACAGATTTTTAAAAAAATGTAATACGTTGTTGCAGAGAGTTATAATTTTTCTGATTATCTATATTAGAAGTAAAATTAGTTTATTATTTATATTTTTACAGTATTTTTTTACAATTATTTACACTCCGTAGTTATTAAAAATTAAATTAAAAATAAATCACCTACTGCAGATCGTACTTATTTATTTAACAATTAATAATTTTTATCACTTGACCGGCCGAATTTAATTTTAGCATTGAAATTCACTTATTTTATGTAATGTAAAATTACGAAACCGTAAAAAAAAATGAGAAAATTAAAGTTTGTTATTTTAAAGATTATAAAATTTCGGAAAAATGAATTTCTTTTTACCGACAAGAAAAGTGCTTTTAAATTAGATTATTTAAACGTATAAAATAATTAAATTGTAAGGCTACCTTAATTTAATTCCTCGATTCACAGGAAGGTTACGATTGATGCCTAACATTTTACATTCTTCAGAGTCGTCTTTTAAGTTCATAGTACCTTTTTCACAGACTTCAACCCGCTTGAAATTTTCTTCCTTTTTCAATTACATGTTCGACACGAATTTTTCAGTTATCCACGGTTACATTATCTACTCCATTTCAACAGAGTTTTATAATGCTTCATTTAATTAAAAATTTTAGTTTCATTGTTTGAATTCAAGCATTGATTAGTTCTATATTAATTTTTTGAAGTTTTAAATCGCATGCGATAAGGAAAGAATAAGCTTAAATTTTACTATTTCACAAGGATTATATGAGCAGTTAGACACTTTTCGTATAAAAATGGACATCATGATCCGCTTGACATTCATTTACTATTTTGAAAAGTTGTCTTAAATATATTAACTGTAAACATAATATATATTTTATTAGTAACTTCTCGTTATTAATAGGCCAATGTTATTCCTTAACTGTCATTATCAATGAACTTTCCTACAAAACATCTTTTAACTTCTTAAACCGTCGTCTTCGTGAGACTCTTGTGAAGATTTCCATTCAAATGCTGGAATATCATTGTTTGTACAAACTCGTTTTCATTATCTATATGGTTTACGATTACCAGATCGGTTTTGCCGGGAAAATTTTGTAGCGTCAGTTAGGTTTCAAACGTGTACCATCGGCATCTAAAATTTACTCTGTCATAATTTTTTCGTTTATGTTTCTCTGATAGGTTAATTTTAGTGAAATTTAATCTTCAATAAAGATTACGTTAAACTTCTTAGAACCGTTTATCTTTTTTATCATATTTCAAAATCTGTAAGGGTGTAGCCCAAATGAAATAATTACCTTGTAGCCGTTTTTCCGATCGGGGCTTTTTCGGCCAAATTTTAGATTTTTACCACTGGTTTTTCCACATTACTGTATTATATTAACGTAATACAGCAATACTGATGTATTACATCAGAATAAGAATAATACAAGGCCTAGAACGCTAGGCCTTGTATTCTTCCTAAATCTTTCATTCCATATAATAACTTTCAAGCATTTTTTTATAATTTTTAATCGACTACCAGTTTATTTTATCACAAATAAACTTGTTCGTATATATTGGTAAGAAATAAAAAGTTTGTGATATAATTTTTGAAAAGGGTTTAATCAAGTCTTCGTTATATCTGGATATTTTATAATATTCGTTTCTCAGAAACGTTTTGCAGTCGTTTCTTTTTAAACTGTTTTAACATTTTGAGATGGAAAACAGCGATATTAGTTTTGATTTTTATACCGATGCTAATATAATTTGAAGCACGAGAAGAATTACCTACATTTCGAGAACGAAATTTTAAATTTTTATTAGTTGTAAACTGAAGTTAATCTTGATTTTTGTGTTGTATATCCGCTTAATAGCTGCTTTATTTATTCTGGTGACTGTACAAAGTCCAGCCTATGCTAAGATGCTAGCGAGGATAAATTGATAATTAGTACGCGCAAAATAATTATTCGAATTTCTGTTTTGTATTTAAATCTAATAGGTTTAAGACTATTTAAATTTGCTTAAAAATCATGCCTCGTTTAAGTTTAACGGATACTTTTTCATGAATTTTTTTTATTTCAGAGAAAGAGAGTAGCTGCCTTTTCAAGGAGCTACTCTTCTTCGCTAACGGCTTTAATGTGATTTAATTAATTTAAATTCGTAGATTCTTGTATGTAACAAATGTCTTGTTCCGTCAAGGGTTGCTTTTCTTTAAACTTATTGCTATCGCAAAAAACATAATCATCTTATCGATATGAAATCCTCCTTACCCTGCATAAGTTGCTCATCAGGACGTAAGTTGATTTCTACTGACCGTATGTAATCGTATCCGAGGTTATAATTGTTTAAATCTGTTATTACGCGGTATCCAAGTTTGATGAATACTTGATGAGTCGTATGAATGTGGCTATTCGTCGTTAAATATCGGTACACTCCGTTTCCAAAGGTTCCAAAAATGTAATCTTCTATATTACTGGGAAATAATGATTTAACAATCCAAAATATTAAACTGAGTTTCCTTATTGACAGGAAGCAGTAACGCCGTTATGTGGGCCGGCCACAGAATCGAATCTTCGCCTGATAATTGAAATAAACGATGTGGTAGCTTAGTCCGGTCAAAAAAAAAATATTTTATTGCAGATTCATACAATAAAATGTTAGCATAAATACAGTTTCGCATGTCTCAAATAATTGAAATAGGTATAGATCCTAACAGAAATTTCACGTTCGAGTCCTATAGTGATAATATACTGGAGTTTTATCACTCGATTTGTAAATCGAGTATAAGATCCCAAATTGACGGAAAGACTCAATTTGGGAGTCTTTCCGTCAATTATTATTGACGGAAAGACTTCAAAAAAGTCTTTCCGTCAATCGGAGTCTTTCCGATTATTATTATTGTAGTAAATTATAGTAACTTAGCGTATGTAGCGTAAATAGAAGTTAGAGATAATAACTTTGTTATAAATGATTGTAAATAATTGAAAGAACAGTACTAATAAGAATGTTCGTTTGGGAAGTTTTGACTTTTCACTGATTAATGTTAACTTTAACATATTAACTTCGCCTTTTTTATTGTATCCCAGATACTTTGCTGTGTTGTAATCGTGAATAACAAAGAATTTATAAATTGTGTTATAATAACTGCTGCAGATCTTCGTTTTCGTTACTTTTTTCAACAAAATAAGATTTTCCAAAAATATTTAATTTCATTTCTATTACCATTATAAAACTTACTATTACGAAATTATCAGGATGTTGCCTGAATTAATAGAAATTCACTTTGTTAATATGTGGTAAAAATAAATTTGTTAACTGTGCTAAAAATAAACTGAAAATATATCAATGCATCTTATATTTACCGAGATAAAAATAATGAACTGTGAGTTTATTTATGTATATATAGACATTAAGGTATGCAGTTTTCTACCGTACATTTTAGCAAGGAAAATAATGTGTCAAATTGTGAAATTTTATTTTATAATTGCTGCTTAAAAATTGTTATTTTTACGACCTAGTAGAAGACCGCGTTATTTTTTTATTGATGAAAATAGCATGTATTGAATAATTTTTTTTAAGTTAAACTTGTCATTAATCATTAACAAGATGTTTTACTTACTGTTATATTTTTTTAACTCGTGCTACTCATTTATCTTGTACGCTATTAATCATTTAATTGCATTATAAAAAATTATATATTAAATAAAATTGAAAGATATATTTAATTTCATTTTCTTGTGTATTGTTGAAATTCCGATCCATTTTTTAACATTACACATGAATTTTATTCTGATCTTATTTTATGATTATTCATTGCAGTGATTCATCTTATGTGAATTTTATTCTCAATAAATTGTTATTTATTTGTGTGTGTGTGCGGCGCGCGCGCAAACATACACACACACACACACAATTTTACGCATGATGTTTGTTAATGCGCACAAAAAAGTTTCATAATCGCAAGTTAAAGTAACACTCAAACTTTCTCTATAAAATCAGGAATTGTATATTAACTTTTCAGTATTTTTGAGTAACAGATTCGTATATTATTTTAATAGTAACTTATTTTTCAATTTAAAAGGAAAAAATCCGATGAAAAAGCCGTCGTATGTACGTATATAGGGAGATATAGTTGATTACATTGAAACAAAATAGATTTAATGTGATTTATCGTAGGTTTACGAGTTTCTGTCACGATTTACCATCGATCAGATAAAAGAAAATTTACAAAAATAACATTCTAAACGAGTAAAACTTCAGATAAAGAGTTTTGATCTACTTTTACTTGCACTACATTGCATAAGTAACAGCGAATATAATACTAAAAAAGATAAGCTTGATTTTCAACTTAATATAAATTTTAATTCTCATATTTATAATTTGTGCCTTTTTTTTAATATGAAAATGTATTCTGTGATCGAATGAATGGTAACTAGACCTTTATAAACTCTCGAACGTTTACAATAGTTTTTGTGAAA
>JAAAKQ030080777.1:0-13825 GCA_010016005.3 Zanna intricata | reverse complement strand
TAATCTAAAAGAACTGACGTACTTCTACAAGTACATATCATATGAAGGATAAAAATTACTCATGCAAACTTTAAATTTCATATTAAAAATATTCTGTTTCTTTTATCAAATACGCAGAAAAATTATTAATTTTATTCATAAACCCATATTCTAGACCTGTCTTGTTATGAAAAATACTATTTAATAAATAGTATGAAATTGACATGTTCAGTAATAAATGCATAACTGAAAGTGAGCTGTAATAGAAATATATCATGAAGGTTTCAGTTCTTCAAGCATTGAATGCTTCTGCTTTACAACTGAAATTAAAGTCTGAGAGCTCTCCAAAATCTAAAAAAGAAAAAAAAAGATTGATAATTAACTATTAAGTGAATTATATATTACAAATATATATATACTACAAATTTATTAAAATTACAGATATTTTA
The DNA here is from genome assembly GCA_010016005.3 of Zanna intricata. Classification (NCBI taxonomy): domain Eukaryota; kingdom Metazoa; phylum Arthropoda; class Insecta; order Hemiptera; family Fulgoridae; genus Zanna; species Zanna intricata. The sequence continues at coordinate 13,397 of JAAAKQ030080777.1, read as the reverse complement.
AGAGGTAGGGAATAACCACTCAGAGTGGGAAGTCCAGGTAAATATTAAAATAGCTCAAGGATATCACGAATAACCAAACATAAGATCAGTGGAAGTCTGCAAGACATCTTATTAATCTTAGGAAAACGTGTCCAGCAGAGTTAAAAATTTGTTTAAATCAAAATCATAATAAGAAATGACAATTTACTTATTTGCACCTTTAAGAGTCACAAGATAACTTTTTAATTTTTTTCCTAATAAATTTTCCCAACAAATAATTAAATAATTGCAAATTTCTTACACCTGTTTTGATAACATTTCTTTTGAAATGGATCATAAGGTTTTAATTGGCAAAGGACCACATACCCTTGTCAACTTGTGTTCTTTTGCAGTTTTAATGATCAATGATAAGTTTGTTTTCAAGGATGATCTGTTGGACAAGACTGATTTTTAGAATTTGTCACTGTTTTTTTATCAGATGGGCAAAGTTTTTTCTTCTTTGTTTGGGACTATAGCAATTGGATGACTGGACTGATATTCCCACAAAAAAATAAATAATTTTGTTGATAGGAAGTTTGACAAAGATTTATGAATCTAAACATAAATCAGATGAAGTACTTCTTAAGAAAGATAAATTTACATGTTTTCTGAATTTTTATGGAAATGTTCTAAATTTTTACTTGCCTTCCACAGTTATCAGCTAAAATGTACACACATATTTTTGTGTTTTTTTTTTCTCCATGCACTACAACTATGGAAACTAGATTTTCTGACCATACAGCAATTTTAATTTCCTACCACGTGAAGCTGCATTTAGCCAGTAAAAAAAAAAAGAATATAAACATGGTAAAAAAAAAGAGGAATTTAAAAAAAATGTTGGTAATGGCTTTGACAAAGTAAAAAAACTTTTTAAGTGGGAAATAAATGGCAAAAAATAATGCAAACTAAATTTATACACCTTTTTTTAGATAAAATTTTTAACATTTCTGAACAATCTTTCTCAGTTTTGGTTAGTAAACATCTGTCAATGTATTTTAGTAAAATGGCTTACACTGATATTGAAATAATAAATAACAAACAAATATATAGAGTATCCTCAGAGGATTCTTCAAATGCATATTTCTCTCATTAAAACAATGAAAAAAGTTCATATAAACAGAGGTTCAAAAACTCTTTGTTAGTGTTATAGCGATGGAAGGATTTCACCACAATTTATGCTCTTCCACTAAAATGAAGCTCTACTTTTAAATTTAGTGGTTTCTGACCTAATTTTAAAAACTGGGTCCCAGAACTGTATCACCATTATTTTTCATGAAATACGGTGTAGTAAACAACAAAATTAAGATGAAAAACCAAAGCAAAGCTTTATTAAGCTTTTATTTTTAAGAGCAAAGCTCTAAAAATAAAATTTTCAAATATTGTGGTTATGATTCAGAATCTTGCTTCAATGAGTTGTATTTGTTAGTGAGAAGTTAATTTTCAAATAAAATTTTATTTAATTTGTGAAATGTGTATTTAGCTAGTTCATGTGCACTGCTTTTTAAAAGCTATTGATAATAATTAGTAAATAATTTGTTCTGTAGTAAAAGAGAAATGCCTTATAAGTTTATAAATCAGGAACATGTTGACATTCATTTTATGCATGGTTTTTTAGGTAGATTTCATAAGAAAGCTACCTACTGTAATGGGTATCATGATTCGATTTCCAGAAAATTTTGACATAGTTCCATGTTTCACATCCTCCAGACCCCAAAACCACTGTTAATTCAAAAGTTTATAAACACATTTATATATATATATATTTCACTTTCTTGTGGACATTGTAACTGCTGGAATTTGTACCAATCACTTTCAAATTGATATATATAATATAACGACAAAAAATCTTGGTCAAGTTTGTTAATAGGAAAATGGGGGGCTTTATCGAAAAAAAAAAAAAAAATCACTATAACTTTCTTATCAAATAAAATATTGAATTCATTTAAAGTTCCTACTATTCTTTAGATAAGGATCTAAAACTTATCTAAGTAAAGGTCCAGGGGTAGAAAAAATGGGATTTCAAAGGCAAAAAATTCATACCTCCCTTATAGGCAGGAATCGAATCAGTTTATATTGGTCATTAGTCTTTTAAACATTACCTAAAACTTTTGTCTGAAACAATTTTTGATATGAGCAACCTGAAAGCAATTTTTTTTAAAAATGGAAATGATACATGAGCAATTGCAGAATATCTATCTTCAGAGATTTCTGAATTGAAAGATTCCTAACCGGCAAATATTTGCAGATAATCACTGGCACCTAAGGGAAAACAGAACATTTATTGTAATATGTGAACGCGAAACAAATGTGAATAAGGAGATTTTACATATGATTGAGTAAAGTTCAACTACTAGTACTTATAGATTATCTGCACGTTTGGGGATTCCACACAACAACAAATAGTGGATATTATATAATCCATTTCATCCTCAACCAGTTCAGTGTTTTGAAGGTGAATAAAATCTGCGGCTGAATTATTGTCAGTTGTTATTACAAAACAATGTGCTTTGTAAACAATAAACAATATACAAAACAAAAGTTTTTGTAAACATGACAATCCTCGTGAAACATTGAACTAATTTCCAACAATTCAATAAATGTTTGGTATGGGATAATAGGTAATGTTCTTACCTAAACTTTCTTCAAAATAACTGTTAATATTTTTAAAGGAAGTTCAACTTTCTTTAAAGGAATTCATATGTAATTCCAACATGATGGTGCACCACCTCATTTTTATGATCCTGTTATTCATTATCTGAAAGAAACATTTCCTAACCGCTGGAGAAAATTGCAAGGTAGACCTCAATTAGGACCAGTTAGATCACCTGACATGAATCCCTTGGATTTCTTTTTGTGGTATCTATGAAAGCATTAGTGTATGAACAAAAATCAGGAAATCAACTGTTAAAATAATCAGGTGGGCCACTGAAGAAGTTAAAAACAACTCAAGAATACTAGAAAATGCTATCTCATCTGTAAGTTGCCATGTTAAAATGTGTTTTCAGGTTGATGGTGGACATTTTGAACAGTTGATGCAATGTAAGAATAATATGCTATTTTATTTGGTTTTAGAAATTTAATTTGTTTAAAATTTATCCAATAATAGAAGGCTGTTTTAGTCTAAAATTGTAATTTAGTATTTTCCATATTGTTTCTGCATTAAAGAATACTTAATTTTCTAGTACTATTATTTTTTTTTTACTGGCTTTATTTAAACCAATTTTCTTAGAATTAAATTCTCTATCAATTTAATTCATAAGTTTTAATTGTTTATCAATAATTTAACAAAGTTATTTCACACCAAAGCTAAAAAATTGTTTTTCAACTATTTTTTGTTTATTACACTCAATTTCATAGAAAACAATGATGATAGAATTCTGGGACCCATTTAATTTTTCAGGTCAAAATCCATAAGAAACCACTAAATTTACCTTCCCAGAATTTCATTGCAGCTTCATTTCAGCAAAGGGGCAAAATCTTTCAGTAGCTGTAACTCATTAACAGAATGTTTTCAGAACCTTGTTCATAAAGATTTTTTTCATTACTTTAATACGAGAAATACACCTATGTAGTTCAGCAGAATTCTCTCAGGACACTCTGTATATAGAAAAACAGATGTGTATTGAAATTTAAAATTAATAAAAAATTTATAAAAAACAACTACTTGATACACACATAAAAAAAAACGTTTTAAGTAGAAGATAAAATTATAAATTACTACTTAACAAAATCAGAAGTAAAGTCCCTCATGGTTCAATCATTAAAAGTGAACTTTTCTTTAAAGATGAAAATAAACTTATGACTGAAAAATTACGGCAATTTACTAATTGAAATGAAAATCCTACTACAAATTTTTACAATGGAACAAAGGAATAACTGTTTTTTGTTAAGAAAAAGAAGATCTAAAAATAGAATCTTTTCAAGTTAGATGTACCGGTATAACCTTTTCGAATATATATATATAGTAAAACAGAAAAATCCTTTGATGGGGATTAAGTATCACCTTATATGATTAGGAGGATTAAGCAATTAATAACTTATTCTTTATGTAAGATAAGATATCCTTAAGAGTGGATGTTTTCCTGGGTTAAATTATTCAATAGTTAGTTCAGTGTATAATAATTGTAAATATAGGTTAATAAACAAATACAGTTCAGTTAAGAATACAAAAGTTCTATTAACAAATTTTGAATTTGTTGACAATAGAACTTATTGTAAAAAACCATGCAAAATTGCATGAAAACAGCTTTACTAATACTTGACAGATGTAAGTGCAATAACTGAATATCAGTATGACATTCAGTAATAAAGTTAAATTTTCCTTTATTAAAAAAATAAAGACAGATTTATTACAAAAAAAAAACTTACTTTCGCGTAAGCTGTTTCAGCTTCATTTAATATCTGACAATATCCATTCTTCATAGTGATTTTTTCCTTTAACCTGTTATAACAAAACAAATTTGGCTGATGTAATAATTAAGCTATTACTAATAGTTTATTAAAAATCAATTCCTAAAAATGCTCTTTAACTTCTTTTCTGCAGTTAGAAAATGGCTTTATGGTTCAAAAAATAGTTTTTGGAAACCATTTTTACAGCAAGATGCTATAAAGAAGTAACATAAATAAATGTGATAACATGATGACAATTCAATGAAGCAGCCGAGGATGATATCTCAAAATGAGGATGATATATATCAATTATCTCAACAATTAAGATACAGTGAAACCTGTTCAAAAAAAACCAACAGAATCTAATTATTTTTTCCATTTTATCCAGTTATGACAGTAATGATGAATACTGTGTATTGTTTGTGTTAAGTAACAATGCATAATGCTAAGAATACATAGCACTTATCTAGAATACTGCAATAATACAGTATGTAATTTATTGAAATAATTCAATTAGTAGGCTTACCAGATATCTTTATTATACAATTGATATTACACAAGAATTAACAACAAAAACCATACAATTCAATTTTTCAAAAATATAGTACAAATGATTAAGTTACATTTTATGATTTCCACATGTCAACCCATCTTACCTCTTTCAGCCATAATACTGGTACCCAAATACTGTCAGAGTTTACATATGTCTCAGTGTCTACTTGAAATTAATTAGTACAGCACAGATCTTTTAAAATTCTCATATTTTCCTCTGTTTCATTTAAAACTACAGTTGTTGCATCATTGATAAGAATTTAGCTTTTTTAAAACATTTTTTCATGGTTTCCTTTTTTACATTCTTTACTGCCAGATGAATCCAGTAGTCACCATCAAGTACTGAAATTGATTTCGTGAGCTCATTTTTATTTTTTTATTAGCAGCATTCTTCACAACATTAATTTTTGTAATAATCGATTGCAACACCACTCTTCTGTAGAGGATTTTCAAGGTGTAAATCACACCCTGATCCAATGGTAGTGTAAAGCTTGTAGCGTTAGGTTGGAAACAGACCCTATTTAACATTAAATTTATATGAGAATGGCAAGTTATTTATCGAGTTGATTATCAATGAGCAACACAGAACACGGCGGTTTTGAATTTTCATTTTAGAATTAAAATTATTCAGCTACTCTTCCGTTACAGAAGAAATCACGCAAGCTTTTTTTTTTTGTTAAATTTCCAAGTCACAGGAAGTTTATTAACATTAATGTGAGAAAAACATTGTGGTCTTGTCTTGCCGATTTACTGATGACAATAGGTTTTAAAACTTCCCCAGCCATGTTTGCACAAAGAAGGAAAGTAAGACTTGTTTTGACATCTTTCTCCCCTTTTTAACGCAAGTGTTTGAGTCAGCGAAGTTCTAAAAAATATTCCTGCTTCATCACAGTTAAAAATTTCTTTTTGGTTGCAGCCATCCATAATGATAGAACGTTTTGTCTTCCACTCCTTAACTACAGACTTATAAAACTTTCAAGCTGTCCATTAAAAGCTTTAAAATTAGATTTGTTTAATTTTTTAACTAACAGTAAATCTTGGCTTTGTAAAATACAGCCAGAAATTTGGCAAAGATATTTAGATCTTAGTAAGATTTTTAGAGATTAGCAAAAATGTTTCAATCTACTACTAACAAACCATTCACATAATAGTTTGTTTATTTCTTTATGCCCAGTAGTTTTCTGCTGTCTATTCGTATTCCTATTTCTTTTAAACCATTCATCCAACATTTTTTCCTTATTTTTTAAAGTGTTGTAGATGTGAGTTTTTCTACACTTAAACTTGTCCATTAACTGATGTACAGTCAGTTCAATTACTTTAACTTTCTTGTTTAGTAATAAAACAGTGTTTTTACAAGGCAGGTGAATTTTAAATCAAAAACAAATTTATAAAATTACAATAACTGATGCATATATACTGTAAGGTATAATACAGCACAGTAATAAAGTACAGACAAGAATCACATAAATACACAAGAATACAATAAAACACTAATATATTAATTTTTACATAGTAAGAATCTTTTCTATTAGAAAAGATTCTATTCTTGATGTCTATTCTTACATAGTAAGAATAGACAAATTATCACACAAAAAAACAATGACTTCACTTTAGTGAAATGTATACGGTGCCACTATAGCTGTTCAACTGCCAATTCACGTACATTTCACAGCTTTCTTAACAACTACTGTTTTAACCACTTTTCAGTAATTCTGATAAAATAATCAATTTTCCTATCTTAATATACATAGTTCATATAAAAAATATTCTGTATTATTCAGGAGACTTAACTTTCCATTTCCGAGATGTAGAGGTCCTGTACTATTACATAAGATAATTTATACTGATTTTTCCAATTTTTTAAGGGAAACAATACTATTTTTCCAAAATGGAAAGGTTTCCATCTTGTTCAGGATCTGTTTTGAACAGGTTTCACTGTATTAGTAAGGGTTTGTAACTGTTGAATGAAACTACTTTGAAAGAGATGAATTCTTAAAACTTATTCTGAGTAACTTTTGAGAAATAAACTGATTCAGGTAACTTATTGAATCTATCTTGTATATAATATGTGTGTGCTTGCATGTTTGTGTGTGTTTGACTAATCTAAATGACATGAAAAAAAAAATTCTTTTGTATATTAATTAATCTATCTATTTTACAACAAATTTTAGTTGTAATTAAAAGTCCCTAAAAAATTACCTTAAAATTAAAAATACACATTTCTTTCTTAATTGGATTTTGGCTTCTGTTACCATCATTAAGGAAATATTACTTAATTCTCAAATTTAATTACATATATGAGCATCTTTTGAGATTATTACTGGATGGAAATTATAGTAATAGAGGAAGACCTCTCTTTACTAAAAAAACTTCAGATGCAGTACATCCAAACCAAAAGAGACCAATTTTGACAGCAAATTAAAAAAAAAAAGAAAAAAAGACGGTTTATTGAAAAATTCTCCAAGAGTAATATAAAAAGATACTATTTGGGACAGAAACGTATCATTGAAATCAACTATTTACAAATCAGGAAATCCTCAAAATAAATGAAAACAATAATTCTATAAAATTATTAATAATATAAATAACATATTTAAATTTGAAATGATTAAATCTCTTCAAATACCATTTTTCTCAAGAGGCAAGGTACACCACCCTGTAAATCTGTAATGAATGTAACTTAAAAAAGGAAACTTTTTAAGATTCGAATTGATTAAAAAATATTATCAAACATTGTACTAGTTGTTCAGTTAAAATATCACTTGCAGAGTCATACAGTAATAGAGGTGTGCATGTATTTGATAACTGATGTGTTTTAAGCACCCCAGTAGCAACAGGAATCACCATTAGGCATATCGTCAATCACTCCTGAGTGCCGTGACAGCAGATTAGCTCCCCCCCTAGCTTGGGTCTCTTGAGGATCCTCCATCAGGGTCTCCCTTGTCTATTTGAACATTCCAATCTTTGTTTCTGGAATGCCAAAATGCCCCTCCTCAGGATAGCCGATTCAAGTTTGTCACAAATAAAACCTAATATTAAACATATTAAGTTCAATCAGTTTGAATTCTTACAATAATCTAAAAAAACAACTAGAACTTGAGTAGATAGTTTTTTTAAATAGATAAAAGAATAAACAAGAGCTGTATAGCATGTATAGTATTAATAATGAATGATTACTTTTTCTTGAAATTGTATTGGTATTAATACACAATTTTTTTGTTATTCATGACTACACTTTAGAAGTTTAAACATATTAAGTTCAATCAGTTTGGATTCTTACAATAATCTAAAAAAACAACTAGAACTTGAGTAGATAGTTTTTTTTTTTAAATAGATAAAAGAATAAACAAGAGCTGTATAGCATGACAAAAGTAAGTAACAATGACCATAAAAAATTCTACATGCTGCAAGAAGCGAGTATTTCAGCTGATTACTGATATTTACTTTAAGTTCATTCTAATCGTTAAAACAAATAAAGCAATGAATATTGTTTTTCGAAAGAGAATAAAACTGTCAACATAGATTGACATTGGATTGATGTGGAATTCTAGCAAACTTTTAGGAAAGACTGAAGAAACTGAAGTAACATATAAGGTTTGATAAAAAAAAATACAGAGAATTTTTAAATTTCCCAGGTTGTATAAGTTCAATTCTCATAATTTTTTATTTTTATGTTGGTACACTTGACCCTAATGTATATTTACATTGGTAGCCATATTGGATGCTTAATTTATTGTTGGCTGTTGCAAACTGTAAGGTCGGAGATTTTCTTGTGAAAAAAATGGGACAAAGAATTTGCATTAAATTTTACTTTAAGAACGGAATAAAGTGCAACAATGTTGTCTATGAATAAAATGGGTGTTTACAAAAGGGCTGTTTAGATGTTGAAGATTATGAGCATCCTGGATGTCCCAGTCACATCAACAACAATAACAATGTCAAAAAAATTAAGAAAATGACTATGGACAATTGCTGTACCACTATCAGAGAGGTTGTTGATAATGTTGACATATGAAAAATGACATGATGATAATGATATTGGCATACATTGTTGATATATGATGATTGTTGATATATGGCTTGTGGCAAACAATTTTTTTCAGATGTTTTAGACATGAAACTCGTGGCAGCAAAATTATTTTCAAAATTGTTGAATTTTGACCAAAAGCAGTCTGAATGAAGTAAACCGATGATCCAGAACTGCTCAAATGAGTTATAACTGAAAAATGGGTGAAAAAATTGATGAAAAATGGGTGTATGGATATGATGTCAAAACTAAGGCTCAATCATCCCAATGAACGCTTCCTGAACAGCCAAGAACAAAAAAAAGGCTGTGAAGTTCAATTGAACATGAAGGTTTTGACCACTATGTTCTTCAATTCATGATACACGGTCGTGTATCATGAAGTCTTGCCACCTGGTTGTACAGTCAATTAGGAGTACTATATAGAAGTTCTATGTCATTTTCCTAATGCAATCCGAAGAAAACACCTAGATTTGTGGCAAAATGATTAATGGCAAATGTTCCACAATAATGCACCGGCTCACACTTTACTCCTTATTTGTGAATTTTTTACCAGACTTTGGCCCCCAGTGTTTTTTTTTCTATCCCCCAAGCTGAAAAAAAAATCATGAAAGGGCAATGCTTTGTCAACATTGAAAAGATTAAGACAAAACCGCTGTAGGAGCTATACACCATACTGAAAATTTTTTGAAATTCCATATTAAAATTCCAGAGGTGTTTTGAAGATTAGAAAAAGTGCTGGCACAAATGTATTATTTCTGAAGGGGAGTACTTGAAGTTGATAGAATTAATATTGATGAATAAGATTTTTTTTTTAGAAAAACTAAAATTCTGTGTATTTTTTTATTAAACTTCATAAGTAGATATATAAAAGGCAAAAAAAAAAAACACTAAACAGGCTTTTACATGCATTCAAAAATTATTTTTACTTTACGTATCACTTCAAACATCCTCTAATTCGAACATGAATTTAAAAGATAAGGAAGTAATTTATAGATCAGTTAGTTATTAATTTAGAAACCCTTATTACCAGGAAAATTTTATTGCATATCCAACTCTGATAATCTTTTCGTTAGGCTGTGACCATATACATTCTTTGCAGATTCTCAAACAAGACTGTTGTCAAAACATTTAACTCTTACAAAGAAAAATATTTTACAATGATCTATATGTTAATGACATGCTGTTGATGTTCAACTTTCTTTAAGCTGAGTCTTTTTGATTTTTTTATATCTTACAAGTGGAAATATATTTACCACTAAGAATCCAATTTGTTAAAAAAAAGAAAAAAAAAGGGCTTTATTGTCAAACATTTCTATAAAATATTAAAGTAAATAAGATGTGCAAAGTGAAAAACTACATTTTTTGAATATGAAAAGATATGACTTACGATTCATTAACTTTATCCAAACTACATGATAATTCTTCAATTTGAGCAGTTAATATTGCTTTTTGTTTTTCATCATTATCAATTTCACTTTCAATATCTTCTAGACTTTTTCTCATATTTTCAATTACTAAAACAAATATAATGATTACCATAAAATTATATGTCAAATAATAAAAATGTACAGATGAAATCAATTAAAAATTAAATAATTACAAATGAGTCACATAAAAATAACCCAGAAATAATCCAAAAGTCATGCAATATAATTAGGTAAGCTTTTAAATAACAAACTATTAAATTCAAACAATTACTACACAAAAAAAAAAACATTCACACACACACTTCATTACATAAAACATACAGAAACAATCAAAATTATGTTTACAGAATTTCCAAAACAGATTATAAAATTTTATATTTTTATAATTTCTAAATAGAAAAAGGTAAATAAAAAAAAAAGTTATTTAGATTTGTACAAAAAGTTAAAAAATAGTGCACTGTGTAATGTTGGGGGGAATAAATTCATAAATTTTATATGCTTGCATAAAATATATATATTGTGGTTATATTTTAGTGTATGTATTCAATTTCTGCGAAGTAATTATGATGTGTGTAATGCTTACGTCTGAATATCCATCAATTCAGTATTTATTCCTAATGCAGTTTATAATAATTGCAATCAAATCTATACATTCTAAGGTTGCAGAGTTTATTATTATAATGTTTCTAATATTGAACATTCTGCATATCATATTGGTGTGTAATGTACTTGTAATACCTATAATTCTGAAAATTTTACATCAGTTGATGATGTAAAACCTACAATTATTCAATTTTTAAAGGAGTACTTGAGCCTACATTATGTACTATTAAATTTTTAATAATATAAACATTTTGAAATTTGAGTGTATTCAAAGTTGAAGGAATCTCTTCCTTTTTAATTACAATGAGGTTACAGCAATAAAGAGATTCAATTTATGTAACATAACTATCTTTTAATTAAAGAATTTTGTTTTTAACGTAAATATTTTTTACGATTTTAAAAGATGTACAATAGTACATCAATAGTAACTTTTACAAGTTATACTATTTTTTTCAAAACTCAAGTCCTGTTAAGAGCTTTTTTGTCTCTTCTTATGAAATTTTAAAACAGGAGGATAATAGTTAAATGTAACAGAAACATTAGTCTAAATGAAAACAATTCAGAAATTTCAGTATTATTCAGAGAGAAAAAAACAAATATAAAATACTTTTTTTTTTTTTTTCTTTTTTTTTTTTAATTTATAAAATTGAAACCATGCACAGAAAAGGAAAACAAGCTTTAATATATACAGTAAGATCATATCAATAAGTATATAACCATTAAAAATAACTGCACCAAAAAAAAAAAACTAAAACATTTAAAAAAATTAAAATTTAAAATTGCAGTAAACATTTAATGATTAAATTTCTCTGATGTTGTTAGCTAAAGCTTTTTTGTCTCTCATACTCACTTCCACTTTTCTTTACAGTATTTGAACTTGGCCAGGTTAAAATGTTGAAGTAAAATTCTCTATATTCATCAGGAACATAATGAATAATTCTTCAAACATATTCAAGCTTCTTTTCTTACTAGGAACTTTTCCGGAGGAGGCCCCTTGAGAGGGAAGGAGCCTTTAAAAAGTTTGAGTTGCGATAAGGTCAATGAAGTTTCTTGAAGTGAATGTATCCTCTCTCTTTTTGCTTAAAAAGTAGATCTTTGTACTTGTTAATTTTAAACTTTTCACTTGATCCAGATATCAAGCTCTTTGTAGTCTTTTTAGAAAGAGTAGATCATCAATTTTTGAAATCTTTAATTTCATCGTTTTTCAGTGACTGAACATTAAATAAATAAAGGGGCAATTTTTTTTGCTTCTTCTATTAGTTCATCAAATTGGATGAAGGAATAGATTCAGTCAAAGCATTGAATAATTCTTTTAATTACTCAAAAGTCACAGTTGCAAAGAACAGAGCTGTGAAGTTAGAAAAAAAAGCCCCAAACAGGAAAGTAGATATTTACCATATTAAATATTCTTGTCACGGTTGGGTTTGTAAGAAATCTTAGAGTATGATTTTGATTTTAACCTAGTCAAGCGTTGCTAAAGACATTTTACTCTTTAACTTCAGGAGAAAAATGGCTTATAATATAATAATTCAGCATTGAACAAATTTCATTAGAGCCTTTTATACTAAGCTTACACGTACAACATTGCTTTTGATTACTCAAGCTATGTACACAAAAAGCATGCCACAGTTTTCATAAACAACAAACATCTCTGCACTGGGATAAACAATAAAGGAAGATTCTACATGAAATCAAACTAATCTGGCAATATCATTCCTCTTCTTACACATTTCAGTAACTTCAATGAGTTTTTTATCAAATTTACAAGCCCTTATTTTATGTACCATTAGCTCCGTCGCTGCAGTATACTTTGTATTGTTAGTTAACAATGGGGATTTAATCTTGGTGTTAAGATCCTCACATGCTGAACAGATGTTGTCCTGTGTTCTGCCAAACTGATACCCATCATTTTCTTTATAATAATTCAAAAAGTAATCATGCTTTATGATGTTTTCATAACTTTGTAATGTTTTACTTTTTGAACAGCATATCATGCAATTTTTTACATGTCAAGCAGTTTCTAGATAAGTCACTAGCACAGTGGAATACTGGAAGGTTTTCTTAAGAAAATTTGCACAAATTTTATTGAATCTTTTTTATAAAACCTCTTGTGGTATTTTATTAAGGCTATCACATTTACAACGCATATCAACTGACTCTGCATCTTTCGCTAAAAGTTAAGTACGCCTAATGGCATGTTTACTAGATATTGTGTGTAAACTAAGAAAAGCATTGCGGCAGCATACTTCTGTTCAATTAGCCTCTACCATTGTGAAATACTTAAAAGCGGATACAAACTGTTATATTGCGCAGTGCTGGTGAAGAAGCGATAGATAGATTATACAAACTAGTGTGTAATATTTATGAAAGAGGGGAAGTTC
>JAAAKQ030080776.1:0-33720 GCA_010016005.3 Zanna intricata | reverse complement strand
TTTTCACACACGCTACAATTCATTCATCTCATCCCTCTGAAGATATACTTGTGGTTCCGGAGGTTAAAAAAAAAAAAGGTTTGTTTAATTAACCACACTTCTCAGGAGTGGTTGATCTGAGATTGTACAAGAATACACTTCATTCAAATTCATACATATCATCTTCATTCATCCTCTGAAGTAATACCTTATGGTAGTCCGGAGGCTAAACAGATAAAGAGAGTTTTGTTTAATCTGGTGATAAAGGTTGCGCAGCTTCCCACTAGAAAAAAGACAGCGATTGGAATATACAAAATCCACACCTGAGAATGTAAAAATTACTTAGTATTCCAAAATTAACACAGAAAATAAAATTACGGAAACTATCGTTAAAAGCATTTAGTAACCCCCGATGGACGACTAAAAAATAAATTCAGAAAAAAATTTCATTATCGACACAAAGTATGAAAACCCTGCAAGGAAAAAAATTAAAAACATTTAGAATTGCACGATTCCTTTTCAACTCGGTCTAGGAAGTCAGCAGACACCACCAGTTACTCCAATGGTTAACGCCAGCCCACCGGGCTGGTCTAGTGGTTAACAAAACATCGCAAATCAGCTGATTTCGAAGTCGAGAGTTATAAGGTTAAAATCCTAGTAAAGATAGTTTTACTACCTTAGTTATTTTTATACGGATTTGAATACAAGATCGTGGATACCGGTGTTCTTTGGTGGTTGGGTTTCAATTAACTACATTTCTCAGGAGTGTTCTGATACTGTACAAGACTACACTTCATTCGCATTCATATATATCATTCTCATTCATCCTCTAAAGTAATACCTCTTACGGTACACACCGCACCGTACCTTACGGCATGGAACGTTGAAATAATATAGAAACACATGCATACACAAGCTACTTAATAAGTATTATACATATTAGGAAATAATGCGGAACTGAGGCCGCTGCGATATGGTTTATTAGGATCTTACACGGTTTATGTTTCATTACACATGATTTTGTTAGATGTTTTTGCCTACTATAACTAAATAACGTTCATGAATCTAAATTAATAACAATTCAAAATCCTGAACATGTTCTTGAGTTATGATTGTTTTACACAGCTTCAACCCCGATTTTTTCCTTTATACCCAAAACAAAAATATAATCTTAAATATATCGTTTTTATCAAGAAGTATAAAACCGTTCGATCGCATGATCATTCGTGCGCTGTGTATAGCCGCCCGGCGCGCCACCATCGGTTCGCTCTGCATCAACAGCAACGTAAGTAAAAATGTGAGCACATACAATAAACAACAAACCCACGCACCAGCCTCCTATATGGAGAGTGAAAATATGAAATGATACATAGATAAATAAATAATGCGTCCTCGTCTAAATTATTAAGCAAGTACACTCCTCTAAATCGTTCAAACCTCTGTCTTCGTCTGCGGAAGGACCGTTGGGCTTGACCAGCAGTTGTCAATCAACTGCTACACGTTTGAAGTAAATCTGGAATACAATTATTATTATTATAATATCGTCATTATATTTAACATAGCTGAAAATCGTAGAAAACTTACGCCAGACAGAAGATTATATATAATAAGCGCATTTAAGATGAAAGAAAGTTTAGTAATCAATCGAAGATTCGATTTTCAGACCTTTACAAATTAATGGAAAAAATTAAAAACGAAATTCGACCAATTAATAGAAAATTAATTTTATATTTTTCTAAACTATAAAATCGGAAAAACAACTTTACAATTTAGTTCTTATGTTAGTGAAAAACGCTGTAGCTTAAGAAAAAAAAAAGTAAATTTCGACTGTTGAACAATCATAATAAACAGATTTAAATTTGCTAAAAAAAAAAAAAAAAAAAAAAAAAAAAAAAATTAAATACGCATACAAAAATAACCCAACTTGTATATTTCCCTATGAAACACAATAAAGACAACTTACTACTTTCTTTATAATGACAATAATAACGATAAAATAAAATTCACAGTCCATTACATTATCTTTTATAATCATAGAAACCTGTCGGAACGGTCTAGCGGTAAATCTCGTCAGCTGATTTCGAAGTCGAAAATTGTCAGGTTCGAAGCCTAATAAAGGTAGTCGCTTTTATTTGGATTTGAAGATTTGAATACTTTGGCGATCGGATTTCAATTAACCGCACGTATCTTATAAGTGCGGTTAATTGGGAATTTGAATAAAACATTATGTCTTATAAGAAACGAGCGATAAAACGCAGCAGATTCAAATTAAGAATGTTTTAAAGAATTTGATGAAAAAAATAAAGGACGTACAAACGAAACGAATTTCAAAACGTATCGCAGAAAACAATACAATTTTTAAACGTTTAAGCGATATGCACATATACACACAAAGGGAGTCGAAGAAAAACTACTCGTTTCGAAGTCCCCCGAGACATTTTCTTCTCGTTTTCTCCAGCTCGACATCAGCAAGGCCCGCTCACACAACACAACGGGATAGACCACCACACCCCATCCAGGCAGCGCAGCCACCACCCCGCCGATGCCGACGCTACTAACACTACCTAAGCCCGACCCCGGCAAGGCCGCGTCCACATTTCGTGGAGGTATGGACAACCACACCTTCCGGCAGCGCAGACACCATCCCGTCGACGCTAACACACAATTCTGAAACACATATCGCCTAAAATTACATCTAACCGAGGCTCGATACCAAAACGCCTACCTCCAGCCAATCAAATATCCAACCGAAACCTAGCCACCCGGGTTCCTAACCTACTTAAGACTCCCTCACCGATGGAAGAAATGCAAGAAAACGGGGGAAGCAAGCGATTATCAACCACTCACTGCGGGTGTTTAAATTAACCCGTAAATCCAAAAAGGAGTTCAATCTCTCAAGTTCCTTAGCTACTCTGGTACGCTCATCCTCACACTTGGACAGTTATAAAGGACATGGTCTACCAACGTCATCAATCCTATAATACGGGGGGCAAAGACCCAAATCCAAGCCAGTCTTTCCCGAAAAGGAATTGTGTAATATGCCGATCGGAGTAAACCCACACAATCGCTCGCAAACCTGTCTCATCCGAGAAAATACCATGCTTATAACGACCAGTAAAGATCCATTTCATATACACAATAATAAACAATAAGCACAATAAAATTTCCAAGTCAGATAAGATATTTAAAAAATGAACTAACACCTGGTAAGTTTCAATTTCACCAGAGGGTAATCACCGAAATCTTTAACTTAATATTATCGGAGAACTCTTCAACCGTCAATAATTCTTTATTTTTTATTTCTCATTTACGAGTTTATTGCTTCACGGTATTGGTATTAGTTAGTCGATAAGGACACATTGAAGTATCATTTTATTCAACGTAATGGCTGCACTCCTCCCTTCAAAATTAATCATACATCAGTTGACTATAATAAAACGATCAATACCGGTGTTACCGTAAGTGGAGTCCAAACCCCGCTTAAAATTCCTCATACGCATAGGCCTCCTTCGATTCGAGTAAATAATTCGGCCAACCGTCTATTGAATATGAACGATTAAAAGTATTAGCATAGTTTTTTCTTTTATCGTTTTGTTAAAAGGTTTATGGGAGTCTACTTCTGTAAATTTAAAAATATATAAATAATTAGGAAAATCTTACGACTTTGAAAATTAAAACGTTGCGTTTAGAATACGAGTTAAAATAAATCATGTAAATAGGAAATAAGTTTTAAAACTCCGTAAATATTATTTTTCTGTAGAATTATTAACGTTTAGCCGATACAATAAAAACCAAAACTGCGTTCTAAAATTAGAGTACGCGATGAAATAAAATCAGAAAATTTTTAAAAGTATTATCGCTCGGTCGCATCTAATGTTTTTTGTAATATCAGAGCGGTAGTTTACGGACTAGAAAATTTTATTACTCGTAGTTGTACGTAATCGGTTAACACGATGAGTAAACTGCTTAAATCCTAATCGATCGCAGTAATGAACTATTAATTTAACGAATCGTACAATTTAATTTAAATTTTCCGAAGTATTATAGACAGTTTTAAATGCTATTCTCCAAACGGTATTTATTAGTTTTAATAGGTCTTTTAAACCGTTACACTTTCAGTAAAATACAAAAGAAAATACCTTTACAAACGTTCAAAGGAATCCGTAACGACCGTGTTTCATATGTACCTATACGATTTTATACGTTTTCTTTTATCGCTTTCACTTCTTTCTGAAGTATAGGCGACGAGAGATGCAGTGAATTTGTTCACCGATGGAACATCTGTATTTCTATTATTTTTATGACGCTTTCGAATACAACAACTGGGAAAAAAATCCAATCGATACCGGCAACGTTTTGCCGACAGCATCGTAGCCTGTATTACGTCAAGTAAAACAACGTCGGGACGTCCTTTTAACTTCTATATTCTATTTAAAGATAATTCGTAACAAAATATGAATAGAATCGTAGTACAGTTTCCTAGACCTCACGCTAAATCGAAATCGGTGAAGCGAAGTTTCTGAATAAGCAGAAAGATCACAGCATCGAGACGCAAAGTACAAAGATTCAAAGGTTTTATGACAAGTTCATCGCCTAATATCTACCTACGTCGGAAGAGTTAAAATGAAAAGATAAACAAAAAAAATAACTAGATCGTTTAGTCGGCTACTTGTCCTTAAGTATAGATATTTTACATAAAATAGGAGTCTTGGTAACATTATATTAAAAACACTAGATCGATCGACATCACCAAAATTTCGAGGTAGAAAAACTGAATTTTTTTTTTTTGCGAACGAAATTTAATAGAAATTTATGTGTAATAAAAAGCGCCTTGGTTAGGAGTATATTTATTCTTTGCCGGTTCATTTTTGTGATAAATAAAATATATTGTTTAAAGAATATATTTTCGTAAGTTATAGTGATCGTTATAAATTAATATTTTAAGATTTAATTTAATTTCTATGTTACATTATTGACGAATATATGTAATTTATACGTTAACCGTATGAAGTATAAATTTTGACTAAACAATATTACAATTGTATTGTAACACACACAAAATAGTCTTCGAATTATGGTGTTTGACCATCAATATAAGACAAAGCGAAACACTTGTTAGGAAACAAGTGTTGTGACCGTAGGCGTTTGGGTGGCCGGAATTAGTGTTAAACCCCGACCGGGATAAATTTACTCTGAGGACCGTTTGCAGAACAGACGCCCAACCTCTTGAAGAAGCCTAGAAGCATTCGTCGGACGAAATCGGTTATCATCTTTTGCGGTCCTTCAAAGGATGTACAGTCTTTACCCTAAACGCATGTTTCCTATCTTATTGATCTTCTCCCCCTCGATTTATGAATAAGGGGACCTTTAAGTTACCGCGTCTTCGATAACGCTATCGTTTGTCGGAAGCGGTAATATTCAGAAATCCATTCTGAGACCCGGTTCCTAACCGAAGGCGTACGATATTCAAAGTTCAGTTGGAACTAAAGTGCATCGGGAAAATTCTAATACATTTAATAAATCTGTACTATTATATAAAGAGGAAGGGGATTTTTGTTTGTTCGGGATAAACAAAAAACGAAATTTTTGCTCATGTTTCTTGGCATACGGTAACGGAGAAGATTTTTTAGATATATTTCATCTTTATAAAACTTTAAAAAGTATATATATATGTAATAGTGGAGATCTGCCTGTTGAACACAGACTTTAATGAATTGCGAACTCTCTATCTCTGTGTGAGTTCGGTTTGAACTGAATGATTCGAAAACAACCGAATGAATAATATTACAAAAATAATAGAACTAAATTTACGTTAAATAAAATAATATTAAATAAATTTAAAAACTTTCTGTTAAACAATAATCGAGCTTTCCCTAGAGACTACGTGTGAAGCTAGACTGTGAGGTGATGCGAGCACCTCGTGGAAGGCTAGACCAATCTTTATCAACCGTTAATAAACAGGGTGCCCCTGGGGCGCTGTTTTTGAAGATGGATTGGGGAGAGCTTATCTCTGCAAACAACCGTCCGATTTTCAAAATTCAAACGGGGTATTTGTTAGTAGACCGAATGTTAACTTTTTTCAGGTACATTGTCGATCTAACAGATCACGGTTATTCGGACAACCTTTATGCATATAAAGTTTGTATGTTTGCTTGTTATCGCATCACGTGAGAGCCGACCGATCGATTCTTTGAAATTTGCAGGGTTCATTCATGCTATCTAAGGGAAGGTTTTAAAGGAATCAACTGAGGCGCTTGCTCCTTTGAAAGTTAGGATAATAAAAATATTCATTATTTCTTCATCCCAAGAAAGGGCGAAGAAGTTAGTCGTGAATTATATATATTCATTAAGGAAAAAATAGGTTAATCCTTTTCTTCATTATTATATTTATGCAATCACGGCAATGAAATAAGTTATAAAGATATAAGTTAGTTTCTTTTTCAGGTTTCCATAAAGCCTGACTAATACGATTTTTATTTATCAGTATTATTCACACAAACATGAGGATAACGTACAGTTATTCTCATAACTAATTCCCAATTTTCCAGGGGAACCGGTGCCCTGGAAAATTGGAAATGACGAGCTAAGCGAGTTCTGCGACCATGGGATAGGCTCCTTGGCCTAAGGGTTATGGGCTCCCGGATTTGCCTGGCCCGGCCTGAGGTTCCAGGTTCTGACTAGATGAGCCGGCTAGTATACAAATATATTACATTATACACGTAAAAGCTACAGCTGCCAAGCACTAAGTTCGGCTAAGGAAATCATTTTCAGTGAACAAGCCGATCGTAAAGATGTCCGAAAGGACATCTTTACGATGTCCTTTCTGGAGGTGAAAGGCCACCTGTTACACGACGTACGAACCGATTTGTTTAAAAAAAAAACTTCCGGAAGCAATAAAAGATTTTTTTTTTAAGTACTAGTAATGTTGTTCGTTGATGAAATACTTGCGAAGATTCATTAATTTTCAGAAGTACGAATAAACTATGAATAAAAATAAAATAATCATCAACAGTTTGGATATACCGAAAAAGAATTATTCAGCCTCCCTTCTAATTTACGGGTGATATATTTTTACACATTTCTCATTATAAAAATGACTTTCGGTCACTTAATTATGTCTTCAGATACAAACAGATATATATATATACTATATTTCAACAGACTATTTTCATTTAAGAAAAAAAAAAAGGATTCGCAAAATGTCACTAGAAAAAAAAAACAAAAATTTCTATTAAAAGAAATTCCGATAAAAATAAAAAACACATACAACAGAAAATAATAAGCTTGTCTGCGTGAGAATAAACTTAGCCATTTTTTTTAAATTTGTTTAAACCTTATCGATTATATTAACATTCTTTAAATTCAATAACAGCAGTTTTTAAAAGCAAAATAACAAAGTTTCCTTAATTATAATATCTGCTTAAAACAACTATCCTCAAGCGAAAAGAAAAATAAATTAACTAAAGGGTTTCCAGTCCTTCAACAAAGGTAATTAGTTCTGACCGCTCACGCTACATTCAAGAAATTATTTCACTGCTCGCTCGTACCTCACGAAGGTTAATATATACTTCTTGTACGTAACAGTAGTTTAACTCAACCGTATCCTTTAATTAAGAGTTCGATCGGTAGTTGATATTATAAATTATAACGAAATTAACATAATGGAACACAAATTGGTACCGTATTAATTACACTATATAACCGGTACCGACGACGACCTTTTCAGGCTTAGCATAACCGGAACGACAATTTTTATTTCAAACTGAAAAATAATCTAGCGAAAATATTTTTTTTTTAATTCGAAAAATCAGATTTATATTCGAATGACAGATTGTCAACGTAAGGCGCGGTCATAATAAATTACGTGCGCGGTACAGGGTAGTCATCTCTCTACATGGGATATATAGGGAAGCCGGCCTCAGTGGCGCGAGTGGTAGTAGCGTCTCGGCCTTTCATCCGGAGGTCCCGGGTTCGAATCCCGGTCAGGTACGGCATTTTTCACAGACGCTACAATTCATCTATTTCATCCTCTGAAGGTATACCTAACGACGGTTCCGGAGGTTAAACAAAAAAAGGCGATTGCTGAAATATTAGTTTTTAACATCAAATATTTATACAATTATTAATTCAGTAGTAATCTTACCTGAAATATTAGGCCACAGAAAAAGACTCTTTATTACTCTTTAAATAAATAGTCTTATATCTATCTAATACTGTTTTTTTTTTAATTATTATGATAAAACCATAAAAAAAATGAAACAGGACTAGGTTACTAATTTCTATAGCGATATTTATTGTCAAATAGACTGAAACAAATGCATAAATAAAAATGAAAAATCTGATGTGAACACTAAATGACTTCTTTGTACGCCTATTAAATTTCATTTATGCATTTTTTTTTTAAATGAAAAGTAGAACAAATTTTATTTCATCAATAACTTCCGACATTTCTTCATATTTATTGTTTTAATTTTTATTGTTATTATTTATCGTACATTTTTTTATACAATCACGTGTTAATAATAAATAATAAATCAATATCTTTAAATGGAAAAAAAAAAAAAAAAATTGGAGATGAAATCTGATTCCAATCGATATGTACCCTTGCAAGTTCCAAGTGTTTCATTAATTAAAATTTTATTTGGCTATAACTCTGGAACCAATGAAAATAAGTACTATTTATGATATATCGTTGAAAAGCTGTCAATGTGGGCACAATGATATTACTGCAGTTAAGAGAGAGTCCAAAATCCAAATTTTTTTGAATTTTGGGAATTTTTGTACATTTCTGGATCAGTCTAATGCAGTCAAAAGGGGAGGTGAAAACTACAAGTTACAACAGTCCAAAATCCAAAATTTCAACATTCTACAGCTAATCATTCTTGAGTTATGTAAGATACGTACGTACATACCTCACGTCCAAACTAGTCAAAATAGATTGAGGGATGGCCAAAACGGACATTTCCGTTGAAATCTGAAATTTTTCACAATACTTCCTTTACTTCGTAGTCCTAGAAGTATAATTTTAGTATTTTATT
Organism: Zanna intricata; assembly: GCA_010016005.3. Taxonomy (NCBI): domain Eukaryota; kingdom Metazoa; phylum Arthropoda; class Insecta; order Hemiptera; family Fulgoridae; genus Zanna; species Zanna intricata. The sequence continues at coordinate 24,703 of JAAAKQ030080776.1, read as the reverse complement.
TAGTATTTTAAAGAATAGAATAACGCCCGATTGGCGTTATTCACCGCCCGAAAAACGGACACATACGAAAAACGGACTTTTTATGTTTGACTTGCAATAATTTTGTTAAATTTCCAATAACAATCAGATAAAACTCTTTAACAAAACATGTAGGAAATTTTATTCTACACAGAATAGTATAAACAGAAAATGAATAACAGTTATTTAACTGTTTCAGTTTTATTTAAAACTGACTTTTATTTACAGTAATACGAAGCTAAATTTAACGGGAAAATTACTTTTAACTTAAAAATTAATAAAAGTTACAATAAATTTTCGAAAATCGGAAACATTTTTCCACCACACAAACTCGACTGTAAGCAATGTTTACATGACGCATTACTACGACTTTGTGTGATGTTTACGTCACAAAATACAGAATAATGTCCAACAAAAAAAACGTATAAACTTATTATAAAAATTCTCTAGAAAACCCCATTTAAAAACATAATTTTTTAGAATTAAAAACATATTGAAATGGTAAAAAATAACTATATTGAACGATAAAAAACCTCTTTTTAACTTTACTGAAAGTTTACAGGTTACATAAAACAGGAAAAAATATTTAAAATTTAAAAAAAAGGCGCATTACCCGACTTAAATTAATTATTTTAATTAATTAATAATAATATTTATATAGAACTAATAATGCTAACGTAAAAACCTTGAAAACGATAACAGGCTAAAAAATGTCAATGTAACGCAATAAAAGTATTAACCGACGTCGAGTTTCTATTACGGCAGCAGTTACGTATTAATAAAAAAGTAATGAACTCGTATAATACCCTGAAATTTCATCATTGATATTTATGTACACAATATATCATGCATGGGAGCTAAAACTATCGCTTTCTCGATGTTTTAACGTAATCAAAATAAAATTACGACGAAACAAATCAGTAAAGTAACGTTTATATTAGTAAACAACCTTATAAAATTTACAGGGCAAAAAAATCTCATATGGGCACCACATGACTTCCTTGAACGCCTACTAAAAAGTATTACATACACATTTTCCAAAAATCAAAAGTATATAAAAGTTTATTTCATTAATAACTTCTGATATTATTTCATTTTTACAAATCTTTTTAAGTAGATTTCATAAGAAAGCTACCAATTGTAATGTGTACCATGATTCGATATCTTCGCGTTTTACATCCTCCCGATCCCAAAATCACTGTCAATTCAAAAGTTTATATACAATACATGTTCATATATATATATATATGGATCTTTTCCTGAAGAACGGCATGAAAATAATTTGAACACCAGACTACAAGGGAGCAGTAAAAAATTTAATTCAAAATACGTTATGTGTTGCAACTATGTTTAGTCTGCAGCAGTTTGTTTTTAGTTACTTATCCATGAAAAAACATATATATATAATAGATGGATAATCTCTGGCGACACAAAAACTATCCCTTTATCATACTGCACAATAATACGAAAAGGAAAATACATAGGGCGCCCTGGAAACCTCCTCGTTTTGTATAAATCTATAAAAAATATCTTGAAAATTCTATACATACGACAGGAAAGTTGCTAGATAGACATGAACCTACAAATCTAGTTAGTCCTGTTACGATAATCGCAAACTGAAATTCTGGGTTTTCCATAAAAAAACCGTAAGGTAAAATAAAATAAAAACGTAACACGCTGTATTAAATCTTAAAAAATATGGAATTTCTTTGCAACAGTTTATCCCTTATAAAATGTAACTACGGTAAATTTGTTTCACTATAAACTCAAGAAACGGAAATAACATTTTTAAAGCTACAGTGTCATTCGAAGAAGATGAAAATAACAACAAAAATATAAACCGAGGCAGACGTCTTAACATCAATATCAGACCGTGAAAGGAAGATATTTAATAATCTTAAAAAAATAAAATAAACGAGAAGAAATGATTTAAGAATATTACTATAACCTATTATTAATAAAAATTATATTTTATTTTCAATAATTACCAACAATATAATTTCAATTAAATAAAAACGATAAATTTTATAATAAGGGAAAACGTTGTAGGAAATTGAAGAAATTAAAAAAAAAAATATATATATATATATCAATTTATTAAAATAAATAAAAATAATAATAATGATAATAATATTTATGCGTATTTAAAAACAATATTATAGGCAGAAGGGCTTCGCAATTCTTACTGTACACTACGACAGTTTAATTATTCATAACAGAAATAAAACATAACTGACATCCACGGGATTTTCCCTTTAATTATACTTAAAGTATTACGAAAAGGTTAACTTCCCGAAGCAGGAAAACTGTAATTTTCCCAAAATTATTAAATCGGTCCTTGACAATTATACAAGCCATCTCCGAATTAAAATTTGGTGTTAACTAAACGGCAAGTAAGAAAAAAAAGAAAGAAAAAAGAGACAACTAAAATACAGTCGCAGGACTTTCCCGTCGCTCGGCTAAAGCTGCGTTCCGGAAAAGTCCTACAACTGTGGATTGTTTCTGATGCACGGATCACACGTACAATTAATTAAAAAATATTTATAATTTTATTTAACTATAATATTTCTTCGTTTATTTAATTCATAATTCGAACTAAAACGTGCGCGCATATTGTTATTAAGTAAATTCGAGTCTCATATTAGCAAACTCGTTAAAGCACATTATTTAAAGCTTTGATTTAATTATTCGCCATTGCTGTTACATAACTTAATTGTGCAAATATGATTAAGTATGCGTTTTAATTGCTCTCATTTTAAATGTTAGTTTCAACTCAGAATCAGGATACGCCACATTTAAAAACAATTGAAATAGCTGTTTTTAAGAGCGCATCTTAAAAATCAGCAATTGCAGCTATTTTTAACACGTGGTAAGTTTTAAACTTTTGGGGGCGCTAGATATTTTTGCTTTTCAACGTGGGCGGTGGGCGAAAAAGTTTGAGAATCAATGATCTAGAAACAAAAAATGGGATTATCTTAGTTAAAAATTTGATTTATTCTTTAGAAACCAAAAAGGTAAAACGTATTTGGAAAAAAGGATACGATATAATTATCCTTAGGAAAAGGAACCCGTAAACATGAAAAAATACAAAATGTAAATTACGCGGGGAGCGCCATAAAAAGAGATTTTTAATCGGTTTACTAACATTTCCCCAGCCAGTTATCATCGGTTCGGGTCTCCGATCGCAATAACAGATCCAAGGAAACAATTCCAAAGAGGTAAACTTAATATTAGCGCAAAATTACAAAATTAGCATTGAAATAAAGTATTAACAGTAAAAAAAGACAATGTTAGAGGGTGGATGCAGGTTATAGGTTTCCGCTTACGCCACTTTCACGTACTGCTTTTTAAGTTATAAATAACATATAAAATAACTGGAAAATAGACTCCCCTCGTTGGGCGTTGCGGTGTGCTACATTAACCCTAGCCGTTTGATCTCTCTTTCGTAAAGCGCTTTTACTTTTGCCTATGTTGCAAAAATTTACTTTGAACACGATCGACTCAACATCGATAAAAAACTACAAGCCGGTCTAAAAGGTGGTGTTCGTGCGACTAAGTACTGCCGATAATGAGAGGCTTGTTTTCCCTGAAGTTCCGGGATGATAAAGTATCTAGTTTCCCCATCGCTCCAAGAAAAGCGGTTCGAACATATGACATCGGCTCCATTACGTAATCTCTCCGTAAGCAAAACCTAGGGAAGAGCAGTTGATTTATCAGCCGCTACACCAAACGTTTTTAAATTTTACGTGAAACACCCGCGGTCGGGCGGAGCCTAAAAAACTGTCGCTCATAAATTTTACAGGCGTACCTAAAGCCAAGTCCGAGAGAACATGGCGACATCGCCATATGCAACTACAGCTTACGTCCTCCAACCGGCATTTCATCGACCACGAGTCTTTGAGGAAAAAAAAGGTAGGGAGTTGTTACCGAGCACCAAATTAAAAGACAGAAAACGGGTTAAAAAATACAACGTACACAATCCATAGCGAACGAAAAGGGAAAATTGGACGTAAAAAAAATTTAATTCAGAAACAAAAACATGCAGTATCGACAATTAATCAGTAATTATAAATATTTTGATAAAATATGCATGAATACGTACAAAATTGTATACCGAGAAAAAATACAAAGCGTTCCCGTTTGAATTGAAACTAATCGATGTTATAAATTACACTATAATTAGACAATAGGATAAAAGCTTTTAATATATACTTATTTAGCTAAATGGCCGGAGATAGTTAGTTACTTTAATTAAATTAGTTAATCTTGTATTTCAGAAAGAAAATCTGCATAATCCACATTTTCAACATACCGTACAGGATACCTCGCTATGAACATTTTTACATAAAAGATTTCCACCTTACCGCATTAAACCGACTATCTTTCTTATAACTGATTTTAGTCAAGCGATACTTCTCGTAATCGAACGTGTCGAATTGAAACGGGCAAACGCAAACAACACACTTAACGCGATCGATCCTAAAACTAGCCTTCTCGTGCATGTTGATAATTAAACGCTGGAAAAGGCGTATCTTAAACGATTTATTTATACGAGTATATGTAACACAGATGTCCGCATCATTAAACTTTTTTTGAAAATACTAACACATTTAAATCATCTCATTTGATTACGATAGTAACAATAATTAATTATTGATAAATTAATGTCGTAATCGCGATGATGTGCAAATTAACACCAAATATTACGGTCAACTAAGACGCTATCACGATTCGTCACGCCGTTATATAGACGCAGCAATACCCCTTGCTAATTCGTGCGTTTTTTCGCCGGGTTTTATTTTATATGATACATACTGAACACACCCTAAGAAATAGTTTCAGTCATGACCTAAATGGAAAGTGATATGATCGAAGGAAAACTTGAAAACGTCCAGATAAAGAAAGAAAACTGTATAATAAGACGACTACCCCGTATATATTTTTCATTTGGAAATTCCTGGATTCGAATCCCAGTAACAGAAACTAATTTTTAACACTCCTTGATAAAAAAATAGTTAACCGTAACTTGGCCTCAGCCTGACATTATTTAGTGAAAACAAATAATGATAATTCATTGAGCGTGGATCTCCTCAATACCACCCTAATCAGGATTAGGGAGGGGTTACAAATATAATTCACTTCAAAAATTTTCTTCAAACCAGGAATCGCAACGAACAATTTTTGAAGGAATAAATATTTAACTTTTAATTACATCATCCGACCCGGTAATAAAGGTTCAAATAAAAAATTTTATTATCAGAACGTTTAAAAAATTAACGATAAAGAAAAGAATCGAAGTAGAATATGTGCTCTGTTTCAATTTTAAATTCAATAAATATATTATTATTCTGATTTCAAGGTTCAACGGAAAAAACCTTTAATAAGATAGGAATGTAAGCAACGGCTAAATTTTTACTTTCACGAGATCTAACTTATTCATCCGGAGAAGTAACCGCGAGAAGCAACTTAAAAAAAAACTCATACATCCACACCCGAAACCGATATTAAATTTCCTTTCGTGAAAAGGTTTACTTACAACATAGCTTATATGAAACATCCATCTTAAGATTTCAAAAACATTAAACGAAACCGATTCCTCTTTTAGCAGCAGATCGTGTTCTGATATATGATGTAATAAAAAAAAGAAAAAATTCTGGAGAAGTTTATAGAATTTATCGGAAGTAAAAAAAAAAAAAAAATAATAAAAAACAATTTGAACAAAAGGAAATGCATACCGATGAGCAACAAACACTGAAATGTTTGTGCGGTACACACATCCTGCACAGATTAATATGGTGAATAATATGGCCTACTCGTTCTTTAGATATGCCTAACTAAACAGCGATTCGTTGCCGAGTGATTCGCCGGTCGGTAATTTTGAAGCAAATCGTCCACCTCCTTTCGATGTTCCTCGTCAGTCACAACTGGTCGTCCGCTGCGAGGTGTGTCCTCAATTGTCGCTTTACCTGCTTCTTCACATAAGCGGAATTTTAATGCCCACCTATTCACAGTACTCCCGTAAACAGTTTCACTATCGTAAAACTACTCACTACTTCACTACCGTTGCGGATCTACTGGCGCGTCCAGAATGAATATGTTCATGCCATCAAGGAAGCCAGGCTCAAGTCAAGGCAAGACTCCATGCGCGAGTTGCAGCGCAGCCCCTGGCAGCTTGCAAAATTATGTCACCGGCCAAAGACATTGCACGTCTGTCCTGTGTTCGATACGGGTTTGATGGTCGAAACCGCACTTTAACATCTGTGGCGATTTACAGTCTCTTTACTAGTCTCTTGCCGAATATCAGTAAGTTGCTGTAAAGGCTGGTTGTGGAACGCATCTGCGAAAACATCGATATGAACTCTTTTCTAAATCGAGGAGAATAATGGCTTCATGCAAGGGGTTGGCACCAAGGATTGCAACTTAAAAGCTCTTGCCGAGGTGCAAAGCGCCGAATGTAACTATGTTTTGGCTACTTTTCTTGAAATAGAAGCAGTAATTTCTTCCTTGTGTTGGAGTTCTGTCCTCTATGAGTTGGAACGCCACAGTATTCCTGAAGCACTACAGGCCGTGGTGCGGGACTATTGGTCTAACCGCACGGCTCTGTTTAAAGATTCTCGCTTAGTTGTGGAAAACTCCGTAACTAGGGGAAGCCCGCACAGTTCCGTTCTCAGTCCCCTACTGTGGAACCTGATTTTCGAGGGATTTCTGGGATTGACATTCCCAAAAGAGGTCACGGCCCAGGGTTTCGCTGATGACTGTCTTCTTTTAGTTTGTGGTAATTCACCATCACAGCTGGAGGAAAGAGTGCAGACGCCTTGTCAGCCGCAGAGGGCTGGATGGACAATCAAAATCTAAAGTTTTCTGTGCCCAACACGTAGTATATGCTTCTCAAACGTGCAAACAAATTATCACAGAGTCGAAACCTTCACATTAAATATAAAGGCTGTGTAATCAGCTGAGTGAGAATTCATAAGTACCTAAGTTGTTTTGTTTGATGAGAAGTCCGTTTAGCAATCATATTAAAAAGTAGCGGCGGACGCTCTCTGTAATTCACAAGCTTAGGAGGGTTGTCGAAAGGAACAGCTGTCGGGCCGTCAAATGTACAGAGTATATCGAAGTGTATTTGAAAGCATGACCAGTTACGCAGTGCTCGTCTGGGCGCATAGGTTGGACAGAAATAAAGCACTTATTCAAAATTTAAGGAGTGCCCAGCGCATAGGCTTAATTTTATGCACTTGTGTTGTTAAAACTATCTCCTAGCAGGCTATTAACGTATTGGGAAAGGCTCTCCCAATCGATTTATTGGTGAAAGTTCGGGCAGCCATATGGAGATTGCGAAGAGGTCGGGAGGCCGAGGAATTTAGGATGTCGTTTCGAGCCCATGCATTTCGCGATTTTAAAATAATAAAATGTTATTTTGATCACAATACAAGGCTTAATATTGTAGAAAATAACTGATTAAACTAATATTTATGGAGATTTAACGGATTGAAAAATAAACACGGCCGCCATTTTTTAAATTGTGAAGATATTTAAGTCTCAATTTTTTGCTTATTTTAAAACTTTATTACCTAGACGCTTATCAAATATTAATATGATCCCTCTTGATCCGAACTTGAAAAAATCTTTACATAAAAATAACAAAATGGCGGACAGGGGGAGAACGAAAGAGAAATTGCCATTTTTCCTAAGGATATTTTTTGTTTAGTTTTACAAGCAAAATCCGAAAACGGTATAACCGGTCCTCTATCTTAGAAACACTCTGTATATAATTTCAAATTTAAACATTACAATGATAATTTAAACAAAGAAAGATTGTTAACATAACTTAAACAGAATCAAAGTCTGAAATATCGTATTTCAAAATACTACCTACATCGATAACCAAAACATATATATATATATATAAATATATAATTTATATACACAATCATCCACTTTTATATTATGATTATTTTATCTAAAACTAAACAAACTGAAACAACTATGACACACATAGTAACCGCAAAGTGAAAGCCGTAATTTATTTATCTTAAATTAAAAGGTCGATAAACGTCGTTCAACAAATGTCCCACGATAAGTGCTAGCCAATATTAATAAAATTTTCTATGTAAAACTTACACAGAAAGAGGTATGAGAGAAGATATATATAAAAAACGATCAAACGCAAAGGGAATAAAGAGTTACGATGTCTCTGGGCTCCTTAAAAAAGGTTTAGGCGAACAATTCACATAAAGTAGAGAAAAAGCGATAAATTACACAGGTAAACTTAATTTTTTTTTCTTAACGTGTATGATATATGAAATCGATTAGTTTTTCAACGATGAAAACTATCCCGTCAGATTTTTTCCACCACCCTACGTTTCCCAAAATTTAAATTCTGAAAACGGTTGAAATTTTACAACGCGTGATTTTACAGGAACGGTATTTTATTTTATGATTATTTTATATTTATGCGCTCAGTAGATAGTTCTAACTCTATTAATCAAGTAATGAAAACGTACATGAAAAGCGATTCGCAATGTCTGTACAATTAAAAACAACACGAAGCTTGTCGACTTTGTTAACCTAATGCTTTTAATAATATAATCTCTGCAATCAGCAAGATAACCGTACCGAGTGAACGGTGAAGTTTCATAATGATACAGATAGTTTTTGCAACTCGGATGATGAATCGGCTATAAAATATCACAAAAGAAAAACATTACACCTTTAATTAAAAAATTAGATGTGGAACACCACATGTCTTCCTTGTAGCCACTGTTCCTTGTAACACACATGACGGCTATTAAATTACATATACACATTTTTTGCACCTCATTTAAACTTATTTCGTCTGAAAGTGAGATGATAAATATAAAGAGGAAAAAAAGATTAAAACATAGGAAAGAATACGATTGAGAGAGAATGATGAATATTAACAGAGAGAAAATTTTAAAACTAGAGTAAAGTACACAAATTAAGATCAGAAGAATTATATCAAACGAATCAGCGATTAAATGATTGGCAACAAAAAAGAAACAAACGAAATGATGATCGACTCCGACTTAGGAAAAATATTGTCCGACAACATCAGAGGAGTAATGAACTAAAAGACAAGAATATTTTGCAATTTATTAAAGAACGGACATGTATGCCTCAGAGTATATGTTGTTCTTGCGAGCGTCTATTTTTCAGTCACTCTGTAGTTAACTTTAAAGTAGATAAAATTAAACAGAAATTAAACTAGAAAATTCAAAAATAATACTATTACAAATTATAGTTTTTAATTAATATTAGATTATCTGGGGGTGTGTGTGTGTGTGTTATAATGCCTATTAAATTACATATACACAATGTTTTAAAAGTCCGTAAAAAGTTTGTTCAACTAATAACTTCCAACATTTTACTTTTTTTTTTTTTTTTGTTATTAAATTATTATTTATCGTTAACATTCTTTTACAATCAGAGGTTAATAATTATTAATAAATCAGTATATTTAAATTTAAAAAAATTTGAAAAAAAAAACGGCAAGGAGATAAAAGTCAGATTCGAACCGATGTATACTCTTGTAAGACTCAAATATGTCATTAATTTTTTATTTGGCAATAACTCTGGAACCAAAAAATAAAAGAAAAATAAGTACCACTGATGATATATCGTTGAAAAGCTCTTAATGAGGGCTTATTATTGCAATTAAGAAAAAGACCAAAATCCAAATTTTGAATTTCAGGCTATTTTTGATACTTGGTTCAGGCGATTGCAAAGAAAAGGGGAGGTGCACAACCAGATCTTACAACGGTACTAAATCCAAAATTCGACGACTAATCGTTTTTTAGTTAGGCGAGATATGTACGTAGTTACGTACAGAGGATACGCCGAAACTAATCGAAATGGATTCAGAAATGGTCAACAAAATGGATGCTTCCGTTGAAATCTGAAAACCGAAATATTCCGCTATTAAAATACAAGAAAGTAAAAAGCTTGTAAATAGTACTTTGACTGTAAAATCGGCGATCAGAAAACGACACAAGGTCCTCATATACGTACAGTAACTAGGCGGTCGACTCAAGAGGACAAAAAGAGCACAAAAAAAGCCGTTTCCGTTCGGTTTCCCTGTGGTATGGCGTGAACCAAAAGATCCCTTAAATCGACTGATATTTCTGGTTAAATAATGCGTCTGAAATTTCTAAGAAGTCTCAACGAACTGTAGTCTGTCCTTTATCGACATCTGCGAGAGGACTTGTACCGCTCGGTGAATCCGTTCCGGCTATCAAGGTTCCTTAAAACTTGTTTCGTGAAAATAATGTTGAAGAAACGGACATTTTTGGAAGAAGAAAATCACAATTCAGACTATAAATAACGTTTCAGTGAGTCACATATTATGTGACTATCGCGAGCTAAATGACAAATTAAGAGAATTAAGCTTATCAAAAAATAAAGTTGAACTTTTTAGGCTCGAGATTCAAAGATTGGAATTTACTTTAAAAAAAAAAAAAAAAAATTGCGACATCAAAGCCGAGAGAAAGATTTTTTTCTCTATAATTTGCTGAAGAAAATTACTTGCTTTACTGTACAAATATTGATGAGCTTATGTTACAATTAGGGTGAGTTCGTGAATCTTAGCGGCGCCTTTTTATCGATTCCCTCAAGTATAGCTTAAAAGTATTTCTGCTTCGCTATAATAATTAACATCCTTTCGTAACGATCTGTTTTTTGTAATTAATATGAAACAAACGTATCATTTAATGAAGATTGTTGTTGAAAAATTAAATTCGAACGCGTGTGGAGATATAAAAGCTCTTTTGTTAAATAACAATACTGTTATTCTATTTGCGAAAGGAATAGATCAGCATTACGTAGTCAAATAGTGGAAAAAATGCGAGACCGGTGAAAAATGATTATTCTTGAGCCTCTAGTTACCCAAAAATAAACGAAGCAAAAATTAAAGCCAATAAATAAGTTTAACGATTAAATAAGGTCAGGGATATAACGTTAAATTCTGCGTTAATAGAATAGAACTGTCACCGCTTGGATAGTGGTTTCAAGACATTTGCGAAATTTTTGGGGTGTCCATAAATCAAAAAATTGTCAGAATACTGTAGAAAAACCGATAAATTCGTAGAAAAGAGATTGTAACTCTGTCACTAAATTACATCCCGCTAAAAGGTATATACATACATCACTAAAAGTCCATTTCTTGCATTCAAACCGTATTTCTTAAACCTTGAGGCAGTAAGCGTTGAACACGGTGAACGTTTGCGCACAGATATTTCAGTGTGGAAAACCGTTACTAAGGAAAATGAAGAATTAATATGCTAGCCGATCACTGTTGGACTTTAATTTGAGATGAACCGGAGGTTACCTACAAAAGGACAGCATCTGCTACGGATTTTAATGTAAGTAGTATGCAACATCCCAAAATATTAATTATAAATTAACTTTTTTATAGTCCTTTAATATTGCCGTTTCTGTTAAACTGAGAGCGATAGAAAGTTCTACTTATAAATCTGTAATCTACGCAATACAGAAAACGATTACCGATTTCGCTGTAGTTACCTCGATACGAAATCGATGTAAAATATCTCAAACAATTTAACGTTCGAGAACAGAGCAACATTCGTCTAACAGAGGCAGGTTTTTCGTTTCTTCAAGAGAAAAAGGTGACATAGACCGGTAATATACAAAGTATATAGCAGATACTTGTAGCTTGGCAATCGGATTAGAAATTAAAGAACTCAACAGGTACGCGATGTAATATATATGTATTTCTAAACGTTACGGCAACTTCAGACATCTCGTATTACACGAACAGTGATAATCTACAGTAAATTTTTACGGAATAATTTACAGTAATTTTTCTAGATCCTCGCATTTATTAGTCGGTCTCTATAATAACAACATTCCGTTAAGTTACAAAGTATTTGTTTTAAGTTTATTTATTTCTATGTACATCGAATAATTATTATTGTCTTAATTTATCAATACTTTTTAATTACTATCGATTCGAAATTGCCAAAGATAACATTTAGGGCCACCGAGATGCATGTTATTTAAGTCATGAAAGGAGAAACAGCGCTATTTTATAAGATAAACGAGTTCTAATGCTGTAGATGGAAACACTGTTTCGAACGACTGAAAAGGTTTATTAAATATTAAACGTAATTTATAAATTTAAAAGCTTTTTCGATGAAGCTAGCGTAAGTGAAAAGAAATTAATGCGCTCCACGGATCGGTGAGTACGAGAGGACGCGAGAAATCATTTTAGGGCTACCGTGAATTTTCCGTCGCACGACAAATGAACCTCCCGTTAACCGATGATCGTACTAGTACAAGTAAATTTATATTACCCCACGTACTCTATTCGACGCTTCACTTCAAACTGAAACACGCCACTGCATATCGATTTGACGGCGATACTATTTATTCTTAACATCCAACAACCCATCGCTTGATTAAAGCCGCTTCTTTCACTTTGCCTCACAGATAACTCTAAGTAGAACTATAGCTCTAGAAGTGAAAGCAATGTAATCTGTTCGATTTGGGCATATGCGGTTTTCACCGGATCTTGACGATTTGACACCTAAAGAATCGCCAAAAACCGGATGGAAATTTTCCGGATATTAATGTTCAAATGTACAAGTGTATTGTGCGTTGGCCTCCAAATCATCTTATATATATCCAAAACTACCAGACCGATTTTGACCAAACTTGGTCAGATTAGTTCTGTATATAGGGCATTGACGCCAGTAAATTGTTAACATTAAAAGCTAGACGTTGTGAGGTTGTAGAGCAAGGTCACCCTCAGTATCTCGAGATTTCTCCTAATTAAGATAATATTTTTCTTAGCCACGTTTGTTAACGATTCAAAGATAAAAACATCTACAACATCGCAACCCCACCCTAAAAAATGATCTAAACTACTGCTATGTTGCGACGTCATAGGTGAGCGGTAGAATTAAATAAATGAATAAAGTGTAAAAAAGTAACACGGTCTAACTGGATCTCAAACTCGATCGCTCGGTCGACTCGGAGCCCGGTGCGATAAGCCTCGCGGCTACACCAATCTGCCTACCGTACACGTGACATTTGTTCTATCCAAGTTATGAAATTACATCATTTTAGTTAGAGCCGACCGTCGCCGCTAGTACCGCCACACCCGCGCCAATTAAATACAATATGCGCGCGCGCTTTAGTTAGAATCATTGAAATAAATAAACGAAAAAATATTATATTTTTTTGCATCAGAAACAACTCACAGTTCTAGGACTTTCCGGTCACTCTGCTAAGTCGCGTGACGGGAAAGTTCTACAACAGTGTTGCCACGGTTTTTTTATAACTCAGATGAGAAATAAATTTCGTTGAGTATTGAAAAGTTTAAAGCCGGTATTCGAACAGGGTAACATCTATATAATTATGAAAAACAACCGTTATCGCACCGCGGATAAAGATATTTTAAAATAAAATGCAACGGTATATTAATTTCGGCCGCTACGATCGATAATGCAACCGTAATTTTTTTTTTCTTTCTGACACCGCCTCGTCCGGCTTCGACTTTTACCGTTATTGAGAAGCAATTTACTAAGCTTACAACTAATCGGAAAATTAAACCCCGATTAGAAGTTCTTAAATATTTACCACTATTGGAAACGTTAACGCGACGATATAACCATTTTCGAACTTGACTTCACTTTTATATTATTCCAAAATCAGCGGAGTAATCGCTCCGTGACTACCGCACATTTAAAATTGTTTTCCTTTTTTTTTCTTCTTGAATTTAATTAAGTAAACCCGTTCGATTAGACTAACTTTAAACGAAAAATAATACGAATTGAGGTAAGTTTGAAAATCTTACTGAAAAAACTGATCATCGTAATATATTATGAACCTTACTACAAGAAACAAATAAAGTGTTTTAAAAATACGGTTAGGTGGCTTTATATATGACTAAAAATCAACACGGCGGTATTAATACCTTAAATTTATCGAGGACAAATAAAGCGAAATCACAAAATATTGCTAATGAATCCCTGCGAGATCGACCAACTTCCAAATGTACATCGCAGTCTGAAAACATCCTATATTACAAATAATCGAATAACAAAATGCGGTCCTAAGGAAAATTCTCTTCTACCATATATAAATTAAACAATAGACATACAATATTAACAATCAGACTTCCGTTGTAATTACGAATAAAACGTTCCTGCATCGATGCGTTTATCCTCCGAATAAAATAAATAAATTGCACCGCACGATCTCAACGGGAATAATTTTATTATTTTAACCGTTATAGAAAAAAATCTGACGTGGACCACCACATAACTTCCTTGACGCCTAAAAGTACATAAAATTTCTGTTTTATTATTTTTTTTTTTTTTTATTATTATTACTTATCGTAAAATTTTTTGTTACAATCAGAAGTTAACAATTATTAATAAATAAATATATTCAAGTTAAAAATAAAATGAAAAGGAGATGAAGTCTAACTTAAACCGACGTCCCTTTTCCTTGCAAGATCCAAATATTTCTTTAATTAAAATTTTATTTGGAAATAATTCTGGAACCAATGAAAGTAAATTTCAATTATGATAATACATCGTTGAAAATCTCTAAACGAGGGCTTATTATTGCAGTTAAGAAAAAGTTCAAATTTTTTGTAGATTTTGGGTTTTTTTTTGGTCACTTTCTGTTCAGTCGATTGCAATAAAAAAGGGGAGGTGCACAACTAGGTGTTATAAAAGTCCTAAATCCATAATTTCAACATCCTACGGCTAATCGTTTTTGAATTATGCGAGATACAGACTTATAGACGTCACGCCGAAACTAATCAAAGTTAATTCAGCGATGGTCAAAATGGATGTTTCCGTTGATATCTGAAAACTGAAATTTTTCCCGATTATAATACTTCCTTTACTTCGCATAAGGAAGTGTAGGTTGTCAATATATAATCTAATGGGAGAAGAACGGACGTAATATTTTTTTTAAAGATAATTCATTAAAAAGATTTATTAATAAACTAGCTCCTCGATGCAGCTTCGCCCGCGCTATATCGTAGCGGTCGATCTTTTTATTTTATGTTTTTTCATCAAGTAACCGGAGGCAGGTGCAACCAGTCACACATACAGTAACGGTGACAGTGGCTGTGTTGGTTCCTTCTTTTTCTGTTTAGCCTCCGGCACTACTTCTAAAATAAGGTATTATTTCAGAGGATGAATGAAGATGATATGTTTGAATGTGAATGAAGTGTAGTCTTGTACAATCTCAGATTAACCGTTCCTGAGAAGTGTAGTTAATTGAAATTCAACCAACAAAGAACACCGGTATCCACGATCTAGTTTTCAAATCCGTATAATAGTAACTTAACTTTACTAGGATTTGAATCTTAGAACTCTGGACTTCGAAATCAATTGACTTGCGATCTCACGTTAACCACTAGACTATGGACTAGGATATGTTGGTTTAGTCGCACCCATTAAAAAAAATGGAATTAGAATAAAACCAAAAAGGTTTTTAATATTTATCTGAAGAATATTTGCAACCCCAAATATTAGTGAATATCTAGTTTACTATAGGCGGGATCGGGAAAATTTACAATCGTTGATCAAAATGTTTTTACCCTTCTTCACCCCTTACAAGACCGAATTTAAAAAATCTAAAAATTAGTTTATTGACGTGAAAATTACACTCACCAAAAATCAGGTTGATTTCTTCATTTCTTACCGAGAAAATAAAGAAATAATAATAAGGTTTAAAAAAAAATTCAAAATTCATTCCAATCTTTGACACTCGAAATTCCAAAAATCTAGAAATTGTATATTAATAATCGATCGGTTCAAACCCAGCTCACTCAATAAGACATTCACAGTTCAGAGTTCATTAAAATCTGTACTTGAACCGGGAAATCTTCACTACTACATACGAGTATATATATATAATTTTTTTTTCCAAAATTAAATATATTTAAAAACCTTCTAAGAAAATGGGTAAAAATTTGTTGTGATATCTAGAAGATATTTTATTTAACCCGAACAAACAAAAACCCTCTTTCTCTTTATACATAATAATGTAGAAGATAAAATAAAATGACTAAATATATACATAACTGTAGCCATCGGCAAAGGTCATTACCATAAAAATAATAGAACAAATAAGACATCTGTAATTAGATGAATGGGTGTCGGATGAATACGTATACTATTTCTAATACGGTTTTTATTTCACTCATACAACCGCGAAGCGTCACTTACTTTTTAAAACGCTGAATTAAATGGATAACGTAATATAACGAGTGCGATTCGTTACAATGTTTAACCTTACTATTTTAAATTACGAAAATAAGAATGTAATCCAAATCAATATGGCGGAATCAGTTTGACATTAAGTTAAATACTCGTAGAATTAGATTAATCGTCAGGCTAAGAAAGTTTTTTAAATCCTCTGGCGTCTGATTCCTTCGATCCATTGTACTCTTTCTTCATTTCCCGTTCATCGTAAGTAAAAACAACAATATTAAGAGACGGCCGGTAAATTTTATCGATAAACGATAATAAAGATAATAAAATACGTCTTATACGATTACGCTAATAATATTATCGTCTTGTTTTCTCCCGCAGGAATTTATAGCGCAGAAGAGAACGGTTTCAAGAAATCACAGCGATGGAAATTTTTCGAGAAACAGATCTAGTATTTACACCTCGACAGATGAATTAAATCTACCTCAATTTCCTTTAACAAATGAAAATTTTCAAAATTTCTTCAGTTTACTTAAAGCTGCCTACATTACTTGGATTACTTTTAGAATATTTTGTCTTTAATTTATATTAATTTTCTTTATATTTCTCTTAATATTTTATTATTATTATTCTTTACATTTTTTCTTCATTTATAAATTTTATTCTTTAGTAATCTAAATCGAAACGAAATGAATAATTTACATAATTGTAATATTTACGATGCGACCCCAACAATTAAATAATTTACAGTAGTATTAGTATTTTTTATTTTTAACATTTTTATACGAATAACGTTCAATAGCAGTAATGGTCCTAAAATACAACCAATTTTTAAAAAACAATACAAAACAGTAATCTAAATTAAAAAATTCAGAATAGCTTCACAGAATTTTTTTTCCAATCTAATTGTGAAAATTTCAGCGGAAATATCCATTTTAACCATCCCTGAATTCAATTTGTCTAGTTTCGGCGTGACGTCTGTACGTACCTATGTACGTATCTCGCAATAACTCAAAAACGATTAGCCGTAGTACGTTGAAATTTGGGATTTAAGACTGTTGTAATATCTAATTGAGCACCTCCCTTTATTATTACAATCAACTGTACCAAAAGTGTCCAAAAAAATCCAAAATCCAAGAAACTTTTGATTTTGGAATCTCTTAAGTGCAGTAATAAGCGTTCATTGATAGCTTTTTCAACAATATATCATAAGTGGTACTTATTTTCATTGGTTCAAGAGTTGTAGCCAAATAAAATTTTAATTAATGAAATATTTGGATCTTATTACAAAGGTACATATCGGTTCGAATCAGACTTAAATTTAAATATATTCATTTATTAATAATTAAGCTCTGATTGTAAAAAGACTTTTACGAGAAATAATTACAATAAAAAAACACCAAGATTATTAATGAAATAAAATTTTATACACTTTTCATTAAAAAAAAAAAAAAGAAAGTATAATTAATTTAATATAGGTGTACATTCCTTGAACGCCTCATGACTTCCTCATGTGTTGCCTTTTTTTCTTTTTTTTTAATATATATAATGGTTTTACAAATTTTAAAAACTTAAATGTTTACAATCTGAATTTACGAACTTACAGATCTCACTTTAAACTAATTTTGAATTTGGGAGTCTTAGAACTCATTTTTTTGTAATTACATTAGATTTTTGACCGACGGAAATAGATTTCACACATAGAAGATCTAAAAATAGAAAAACCTATTAATCTACGCCGCCCCCGCAATGCGAAATCGATACGTTCATTCTTGCTTGCGCATTCGTGTGCGTGCGTGCGTGCAGGTCATTCAGCGAAAAAGAATTCATTTTAACAATTTGTAACGCGTTATAATACGTAAGAAAAAAGGAAATTATTGCAGAACCTTCTCTGTACACGCTTAAGACATCGGGTTTCATCCGAAGTAAAAGCTATTAAATGCGGTTTAAAATATAAACCGCTTATCAGCAAACTTACATTACATACAGCTTTAAATTTTACTCGATCACGAAGGGAAAGATTCCCCCCTTTTTTCTCACCTTCTCGTAGACTCTTACGTCTATGTCGTTAACGAATAAGATTGGACGAGCAACGAAGCCATTAAAATTTACTAGATAGGTTTTACGGTACAACTTCGTCTTTCGTTCCCTATTAATATCTCGATAATCTACAAAACATTAAGCGCATACGATATAAATTTATTAAGAGAAAAGCAATTCCTCATTAATATATAAAATAAAAAGGCCGGTTAACACATATACACATGAAACCGATCTAAGTTAAATTCGACTTGTGTTAAATCTTTAAAAGCAAACGATAAGTTTCAAGCGACTTGCTACCGTATTTTAAACCGGTTTATTCTTATCGCTATACTTTATTAAATTACCAACAGCTTTTAAATCCGATGAATACATTAACTATTACTAACAAAAAAAAAATAAATAAATAAATAATAAAACTCCATAAAACAGAAAATAATGTTCAGCTAATTACAGTTCTGCATGTTAACGTACAAAATTATTTTTTTCAATCTCTAAAGAAATATAACATGCATATTATCAGAACAGAAAACACCTTTTTAATACTATTAAAGTAATGTACTTTATATCAGAACAATCCGACAACTGGCTTACTGTCTGAGAGTTTCATTAGTATCAATCGTAAAAAAAACTGTTCAATACTAGTATCGTAGCAGAAAAGTACTCTTTCCAGTTTTTCAGGCAGACAATACACACCGGACTGGTCTAGTGGTTAATGCGACATCGCAAATGAGCTGATACCGTGTTCTTTTTAGTGGTTGGGTTTTCAATTAATCAAACATTCAGGTGTGGTCGACCTGAAACTCTTGTTTCACAAAAGTGGGCCTACATCCGTGCGATAAGCTAGTTCCTCTTCTTTCCACTAAGGGCCGGAAAAAGCCAATAATTTCAAACAAATCATGTAAAAAAACTATCGCAAAATTCTCTAGCGTTAATATATCTCGTCCGGCCAAGATCGGTTTCTAAATACATTTTTCGTCGGAAACCTTTACTCGGCGAATTTCTGGATCCATCCTACATATTTATAATCTAATTATTTCATAAAGTGGCGAGCTAGATAAAATGAGACGGCTGACAGGCTTTAAATTCACGTTCTTTTTCCCTATGTGCAGAGTCTGCGGGATGCCTCTTCGGAGTATCCGAATACGTATGTCTCACAATTTTTTCCGGACCACGGTGCTTTTCGGGAGCTAGATCGGTACATTCGGTCTGGTAGATTCGGGTTTGTGGCCGCAGTGCGATGAATAAGATGTTGCCTTCATTTTGTATGTTTGCAGGTAAAAGGACAGACGAATAGAGGCTTTGAGGCAGTCCGAAGTAATCGGTTATCTTTGAACATTTATGTGAATCGGAAAAACAGAGTCGAACGGATGATTATAGAGAGTTTCTTTCATAAGTTTAGTTCTTGAACGAATTTTAGAGGTCATACAGACATGGGGGTTCGTTGACCCGGATAGTTAGGTCCCGTTTGGGCGTTAATAGCCGCTAAGTTAGATGTAACCGTAGTTTTTATCGGCTAAGATTTTCGTGATGTTGCGGAATAAGTTCGTTTGTTATAATGTTAGGTTTTAGCTTAAAAGCTTATTTGATTTTCACTCGGCAGTTTAATTGTAGATTTGTGGTTTTTCATATTGAGGTTTTATGTTACGTAATTCGACACCGTTGGAAATATTGAGGCATTTACATCGGTGGCATTCTGACCGGTAGGCTGAGAGATGTCGATCGGTTTGAGGGCCTAGAGGAATTCTGGTAAAGCCCATTAGGGCTAGGAACGGAGGGAGTGGCGGGACGACCGGAAATGTCATATGGCGGATGCCTTCCCCTACGGAGTCAGTATCTGATAAAGTATGGGGAGAAAAAAGATTTAAAACGACCCTTTAGGAGGGGTTTTTGCGATCCTTTAGTCGGATATACATTTAAAATGTGAATATTTCCTTCTTCGACATTCACTCACTACTTCTTACGACTCCATGATTCGGGATTTGACAGATAGCTCACCGGATTCTGGCACGGACACGAGGAGGCGGTTATTAAATAATCTATTCTTGTTATTTCTATCATGCGATGAAGGTGGCCTGCCCGAGGACTTCGGTCGCTTTCAATAGTTCGAACATGTAAACATGTTATCTGACGCCAGATAACGTCGTATCTCTTAATTCATAGCATTTTTTAGCGGTCAGTATTTATATTCGTCATTGGAAATTGACAACACGAAAAACTAAAACGTTAAAGTAACAATATTTTGTCGCGTGTAAACGGAATTTAAATCTTAATGTAGAGTTTATTTTAGCCGAATGAAATATCATGTTACAGTTATTTTCTTATTCCATTTAATTTTGAAATTATTACCAGTTTTTCAGCTAGTAATAAAAAAACTAAATCAACAATTTCTCGAAAATATTTACATAATAACCGTTGAGGATAAGTAGAGATTTCTATGTATAAATTATTCGTACAATAAATTGGCCCGTCTTTATACACAAATAACCTGGAGCTCACAAGTTATTTTGACTCGTACAACGTTAATCGTTCTAACAAAAACAATAAAATTCATCATACAAATTAAAAGGATAATACGCAGCTACTCCATGTAGATGTTATCAGTAGGTAAATAAATAAATACAACGATTAAATATGAATACCGTTGTACAGCATAAATGTTTTTTCGTTGCTAACAGTTTTATTTACTTACTTATTCATTTAAATGTATCTAGCGACGCCGCGACGTAACGATAAGAAATACGAGTTTATCTCTGCCGATAAAGGAATTTGCACAGAAATTTACAAGGAAATAGCAATCAAGGTTAACACTCGTGCAATTTAATTCGCATAGTAAACGAAATAATTATAGCAATATTTAATAATATTAGGAGAAATAATTATTACCGCATACAACAAGTACTCGACATATTCAATGATACTGAATTTAACAAACAATATTTCATAAAACGAATATATTACAGTCTTCAGTATTATTTCAAAGCCCATTCCTCGCATCAGGCTATTTAAATTCAGCCGGGTACATTCGGTTTCATTTTCCAACATTAAAATGCTACAAACGTTCTAAATTATATCCGATAATACAGTTAAACCGATAACTTACATAACGAAGTTTATTACGCGAATAAATTTAATTATTTCTGTAATATTTCCTAGAATTTTTCCTATTACTTTATTCTAGATTTATTTTTAAAACACATTTTTCGTTTACAGAAATATATTTTATCGGATATTGTACGTGCATACCGATTTTTTTTTAAATTTATTGATTTTTATGAATTCCACGACGCAACGGCTCCTGTTTTTTTTTTTTTTTAGCGTACACAAAAAAAAAATACAAAAATCTTATAAGTAATTTAACATGAATGAAAGAATGAAAACCTTTATTTCCCCTGTACAAAATATGGTAGGATCCCGGGTGGCTAGGGTCCGCCGGGACAGTTGATTGGCTGGAGGTAGGCGAGTTGGCATCGAGCCACGATCACTTAGGACTATAAGTTATTAAGAACTAAGTATCGCCGTCGGATGGTGACTGCACTACCAAAGGCATGGTTCCCGAGCAGCCGTGAGGTGTAGCCTTGACGAGGGCAGATCGTGTGATGAATTAAATGTCATACGTAATCGAGTAATTTTGCTAAGTTAAAAAATTTAATATAAGATCGATTGAGATCGATAAGGGAACTAGGCCTAAATTGTCGTTGTTGCGATCAACAATTTTTTGGTGTGCTTGTAATTGTAATTACTTATAACAAATGAGACAATTACAGTCACTAATAGCTAAACAGTGATAGTGAATTAGTCGCTGGTTCGTGATTCCGCAAACTCGGTTAGCTAGTTTAGAGGACAACGAGTAGGACAGAAAGAGAAGATGCCTGAAAGAAGTTTACAGCAAAGACAAAGACCGAGTTAATAATCACTGATGTAAACCGGCCTCCGCCGTGGCACGAGTGTATAGCGTCTCGGTCTTTCATCCGGAGGTTCCGGGTTCGAATTCCGGTCATGCATAGCATTTTCCACACACGCTACAATTCATTCATCTCATTCTCTGAAGATATACCTTAACGGTTGTTCCGAAGCTTAAAAATCATTGATGTAAATGTCTACCGAAGCATTTGGATCGGTGGCATCTCAAACGAGGCCTGGTTGATGACTGCGACATGTAATCAGTTTGAGAGTCAAGAAGACGACTCCCGTTAAAGCCCGTCAGCGCTAGGAACGAGGAGTGGGGTGGGGTGGCGACCGGAATCGTCACAGGGGAGGGTGTCTTCCCCTACCGGTGTTTGAATGTACAAAATACAACATAATAACTTTATACAATATTTCTAGAAAGAGAATATAAAAATCAAAACTATTCTTAAAATAAATAGTAGTAAGGGAAATTATGTACATAAATAAATAAAAGTCCTTTGTAAACAAAGATTGACATCGAAAAATTACTAAAAGATAAATTTAAATACCTAGATATACAAAATAAAACAAATCTGAAACTATAGTTAAAAATTATCCATCAATATCTTTTCAACCTTATATTATAAAACGTATAAGTCTTCGGTACTAAGAAGGAAAGACAGAAAAAAATTACCTTTATATTTTCAAGAATTATCAATTTTCTTCTTATAGATAAAAAAATATGGAAAAAGATATATACATATATATTTACATAGGAACGAGAAAATACTCGTGTAAATACGTTAATAAAGAGTAAAAGTATTAAGTGGTTGTAATAACTATGTCGCTTGAGCTCATACAGTAACTGCGGCCTAGTAATTCTAGAATCGTGATGGAATATTTTTTTGGAACCGGTTAAAACAGATACTCGCTAGCACAACCGATACAACTTACTACCATACCAAATCGAAATAATATTTTTTCATTAAATTACAGAAATCTTTTTAAAAACTCATTAAACACTATACTGAAAAATGTTCAAACGTAGCCACCTATGATAGGATTAACACAATTTTTCAATAAACGTACCGCAACCGAAAGAGATAAAAAAAAACATTACTATCGGAAATGTGATCCATTACTTAATTTAATAACAAAATTAACAAAAAAACTACTGGACTCGGAATCGATAAAATCGCTTCTTTGCCCCGGAGAGTTGCACGATAGTACTCGATGAAACTCAGTCTGAACGTTGAAACAATATCTCCGCGCCAAATTTAATCCATTTATTAAACTGGGAATTGCACTCACAGTTAGCATTTCTCGTAAATTACTCTGCTCTAAAAAAAAAGACCGCTATTAAAAGGAGTAAAGAATTAAAAATGGATTTCATTTTGTCCAAAAACTAAGGAGACTAATCCTCACTGAAGATAAAGAATGTTACATAATTTTCCAAGGGAAATAACTGATTCTTAGAGAAGTAAAATTAATGCTTAATATTTCGTGGGAAGATTAAAAATCAATACATCTTCCCTGAAGACATTACAAACAGGAAAATAGAGCAAATGAAAAAAATAAAAAATATGTGTTAAATAATATATGAAAATTGAAGGAAATGATAAACTTAGTATTTTTAACACAAATGGAAGGGTGCTGATTCAGATTCTTTGAATGAAATACTGAAAACTGGATCCGATTTAAAAACAGGACCGAACCATTTTTTTTTCTCATCAAAATCAGATATGCAATTCATACGGTGACATAAATGAAAGAAGAAACGTATCGACCTTGAAAAGATCAATAAATAGGCTAGATAAAAAATATTGAACCTTTTTTATCGGTGAATTTCACATAATCACCGATAAAAAATGGATTGTAGTTATTATTATTATTAGTTCAAAATTATTTAACAATGAGACTGAACAAGAATGAAATACAATTTTCCCTCCTAGTTGGAATAAAAATTATATGATTTTTCCCCATTGCATCTAAGATATTCCCCTTGCACCTACATCCTCCTACACCATGAAAAAACACAGTTAAAGGGATAGCATCCATTTTATAGTAAAAACTTCCTGTGAATAACACAGACACACGGTCTTCTTTATTACCTGGTAGCTTATTCATAATTTCAATCTTTCATAAAAATACAACGTGTTTTAAACTACGAAAAGAGTATTTTTATGTTACAGATGGTAAGATACTTGATTATTACAACTTATACTTTAGCTTAGAATGTGTAATAGTTTAAGAAATAAAATAAATATTTTAAAACAGAGATCACAATATAGTGTGCGATAATAAGCCGAAATTGAGACTACAGAAAAACCTTTTGTAAAGATAAAACTTGTATAAGAATGGAATTTACCGAAAAAGGCGAATTATAGCAAGGCGGGTGTCAGAATCGACCACCGGGTTGGTCTAGTGGTTAACGCGACATCGCAAATAAGCTGATTTCGAAGTCCAAGAGTTCTAAGGTTCAAATCCTAGTAAAGATAAAAATTTTTATACGGATTTGAATACTAGATCGTGGATACCAGTGT
>JAAAKQ030080765.1:0-15054 GCA_010016005.3 Zanna intricata | reverse complement strand
TTAAATATTATTAACATAACAATTTAACAATGTTTATCACTTTAATTAGTTATAAATTTATTTTGTGGACTTCAATACATTTGGGAAGTTATAATAATCTTTATAAAAACCTTGTACTACATCTTATTCAAGGAAACATACACAGTTCAGTTTTCGTTTTATAAAAGAATTTCATCTGATTTTCAGAAATCAGAAGCCTTATTGTCCTATGAGTCCCAGTATGTGTGTGTTTTGGTGTATACTAGTAAGCACAGACGCTATGTAGAACACGTTATGCAAGTTTCAGAGACTACATGGGATTGTTAATGATACAATAAAACAGTGTGACAGTCCCTGTGTGAGAAAGGATGGTAGAAGAGAATTTAAAACGTTACGTTTTAAATTTATATTATTTCAATAATGGCAGTGTGCTGTTACAAATTTGTGGTTGTTAGAGTATTTTGTTTTCTAAATTTTTTAGTTTTTATTTCTTTTTGCTATTTGTTGTTGTAATTACAGAATTATTTACTGACTGATGATGTGGGATCTCATGAAAATCAAACATTAGTTTTTGGGTTTTTTTTTTTGTTACTGTGTTTGGTGGTAGTGTTGTTCGTTGAACTGTATTGTTATGCAGCCTGTGGAAATTCAGACTAGAAACCACATTGTTTACAAGTGCTACTATTAGAGTTTATACAAAACCATCTTTTTTAAAAATCAGTTTTCAAATTTTAACTTTTCCATGAAACCGGTTTCAGATTTTTACAGACAAAAAAATATATATTTACAACTTAAAATAAAAGTTTTTTAGTTTTTTTATTTATAATAATTCAAAAATACAAAAAAGGAAAACATAAGGTACATATATTTTTTTTTCTGTTTCCCCTCTGGAACCACCATTAGGTTATATCTTCAGAGGATAAGATGAACAAATTGTAGCATGTGTGAAAAATGCCATGCCTGACCGGGATTCGAACCCGGGACCTCCGGATGAAAAACACGAGACGCTACCACTCGGCTACGGAGGCCGGCATAAGGTACATATGGGGTAAATAAGGTACATACATAAAATTATTAAAATAAAAAATTAACAAATGCTTTATGTTTATGTAAATTATTATTTTACTTCTTTCTTTGTTTAATAAAATATGACTTCAAAAAGCAAAGAATATCAATGGATTTATTGCTAAGACGTGTTCTTATTTTGGATACAAAATTACCAAAGTAGAAAAAACTTGCTCACTTGTTACTGAACAGGACTTAATTGTCTTAAAAGCATTAAATAATAAATCTAATTTTTTTTTTGTTCTTCTATTTGCAGCTTCTAAGACCAAAAACTACTTCAATGTTTGAGGACAAGAGGAAGTCAGTTCAGGTTCTTATAGATATTTATTTATTGCTATTTCCATATCATCTTTCATCATAGATATATCTTGATTTTCTTCTTCGTACTTTTTTTAACATTGTGGTCATCTTCTATATAATAATCTTGATAATATCCATGGATAACTTAATAATGTCAGTTTTTGAAGCTCATGGAAGAAATTTGCTGGAAGATTTTGACCAAACGGTCTGTGGATTTTGTAAATAGAAGAGAAGTGTTACTAATCCTGTCTTTTCTTTCTTCAATTTGATTATAGAATGTAATAACTTGCAACTAATTTCAGTTTTCAAATTTTTTAATTCACCAAACAAAAATTCAAATATACCTTAACTTGTTAATAAATTTATGTCTTTTCTGCCTAAGACTTCAGCTGCCTGATTATCTTATTGGTCCTAAAACTTTAAGAAGCTCTACAATTTTGCAATATTCTTCTTCATTTTCATTCCACTTGTGAGAAACAGTAAGGTCATTCAGAGCTAAAACAATGCATTCATTTAAGTGTACAAATCTTTTTAATATGGCCTCTAAACTATTCAATCTCACTTGACAGTCAAGCATCACATTTAATTCTTTTCTGTATTTCTGTTTCACATAATTCTGAAGAATGCTATTTCTGACAGAGGATTTTCTAAAATATTTGCAAATTTTTCTTATTTGAGAAATAAATTTTGGTAATTATCTAATAATACAGGAATAGGTAATCTATAATCATCCATATCAACAGAGTACTCCTCATAGTCATCTTCAGACTCATTATTTTCAGAGTCCTCACTTGTAGCATTTACATCTGTCTCAACAGGATTTTTGTTTTTTTATAACATGTCAGTAATTGCTAAGTGTATGGTGTGTGAATAACACAGTTGATTAATTATTGATGATATTTTTGTTCAAATCTTTTCAAAACAGCAGCACCATCATTTATTGATGCAACTATATCAGTTGTAGATCCAAATGAAAAATTTTTAGCTTGAAAACCAGTTTTAATGTTGTCTTAGCATCATAAGAACTTGCTATCGAAGCTAATCTTAAATTAATATCTTTTTCAAGATGGTGTATGTTGATATTCAAATATCTATGACTTCTCTTGCTAAAACATTCATTCAAATTTATAGAAAATTTTTTCCCATCATTCTTCATACAATCTAATTCATTTATAGTTTCATTTTTGATAGTTTCATAAAATGAATAAAATAGATTCATTACTCAAGTGTTGTTTTGTGGTAAGGAATATTTTTGTTGCTGTAATGATGCTTATATGAACAACCTTGTTGTAATGCTGTTAATGGATAATTCAACCTAGGCTCAAACAGTTTCTACACCTTTTGAAGAAGTTAAAGACACTGGGTTGTTTTTGTGAACTCAGACCGGCATCAGATGATTTTTTGTCCATTATTTTTTTGTGGACTGTTTTTAAATGATTGAGAAGGCTGCTCACGGATGATCCTTTGCAAGTTAACATTTTTTTACAATAATTACAACGCACCTTATTTTTTTCAACCCTTTTGAAATAATTACAAACATCTGACATTTTGGACCAAAAAAAATAAATAAATGAAAATACAAATTACAGATACAATTAAATAGATACATAATTAATTAAATAAATGAAAATACAAATTACAAATCAATATTTTTAATAGTATAAAAATTACAATAATATCAGATGAATGAACGCTGTAGTTTGTGCCACGAAATAATAAACATGGAAATTTGTTCTGAATTTCATCTAAATAATCTCAACACACATTTGTTTATGTAGACACCGAAAAAAAAGAAGAATCAATTACACACTCCTGCAGTCTGATAAAGACTGGCCTACCGCGCACACCATTTGGACAGTGGATAATGCACAAAGATGTCCAGGCAGCATATCAGTGTTCCCATGCAATCGCACTCCACTCAGGCAACAGTGTTGCCAGACCTTCTCCGGTACATACAACTTGCTGTCTACTTTTTGCTTACATTACAATCATTATAGCAGATTAATATGTAAGTGATATGCATAAATTTAAAACCAGTTTTTTACTTAAAATACCAGTTTTCAAATTGCATAATTTTCTTTTAAAAACCAACAAACCCTAGCTATTATGTACCTTAGAAATGATTATTTCATTCTTAACATAAATCTATGCCATGTTTTTATTTTTATCCCATAGTTATTTAGGTTAGCAACCTTCTCAATGTAAGCTACCTTAATTAAAAAGTCATCTATAAAAAAAACCACTTTCATCAAACTGTAGAACTACTACTTTGGCAAAAGTAGACATAGTATATTGATAGTAAAAAGGACCATCATGTTTGCGTTGCTATTTATAAAAATTGTTCAGTCCATTTAAAAATGCTTCCTATTATTTTATTTGAAATAGAATTAAAAGATTTTTTTCTGAATCAATATAATAATATTTACTGAGCAGAAATAAATACTAATTTAGAAGTATAAAAGGCATTTTTCAAACTAAGATAAGGTGTAGGAATGTATGTTATCCTTGAACAAACATAAAATTGCAGTGTTAAAATGTTGTGAAACACTTTAACATCATGACATTAATAAACACATAATAATGACCTATACTAAATGAATAGACACAATTCAGATTCATTATAACCTTTGACCACATCCAAAATACATGTCTGCCTGATTAAAAAAAAAACTGCCTTTAGAAACATGAGCTGGTACCAAGGTGAGCACCGGTCACAGAATATGGAACAAAGATAACTGATAACATTTTTAAGCTATTAAATTTGGTTCTGTTTGATCTTGTTAAAGTTAATATCTTTAATTTATTATCATTGTCAACCTTACAGATAAAAACACTTTAATCTCCCCTTCAATGTCTGTATTAAAAGAGAAAGGAAAAAATTGGTTTCATATGATATTTTAATTTAATTCAAGTATTGTCTTATTTCATTTATTGTCCATAATATAACAGTACATTTTAACACAAATTATAAACATTTCATTGTTAATTCATCAAATTTATAAAAAAAAAGATTAAAGTTCATCTTTAGAAAATCTTGGCTGTATAACAGTAAATGATGGTTCATTAAACGGTAATGTTTCCCAAAATGTACGTCTTCCTAAATCATAACTTGATGTCATGTACATATTTGAACTTGAATTAATTTGAAGAAAGTTGATTTCTGGTTTAGGTACAACTGGAGTCCATGTAATACCATTCGATTGTGGAATTCTGCAAGTTACATAATTAATTAATAAATAAAGATAAATTGAGATAACAATAATCTGTACTTAGCATAAGCAATATTCATTAAACGGTTACAGTAAAAACACATTTAATACACAATTACAATAATAATAATAATATGCTGTGAAATAATGCTTGATTAAATAAGTTTTGAGTTAAAACAAAGATGTTTTCTTTTATGTCATCATTCTTTTCCTGGATGCCTATTTTAAACAATGATGTAGATCCTAACACAGTAATAATTTTTTTTTATTTATTTAGCTTTATGTTTTTCTGATAGTAACTTGCTTGGAGGAGGTACCCCTTCTACAAGTGTTTCTTCTGGAGGTTTTTGTTTTTTTACTAACAGATTTTTTTTTGTCATACTACTTTCTACCATATTACATTAATGTAAATGTTATTTACTTGTATACTTTGCACAATACAGTACAAAATAGTGTCATGATAGTATTACTGTACTTGCTTTTTATATAAATTGGTTACTTGTTTATGTGAAAATTGTATAAAACAAAAAGATCAGATAAAACTTACCCAGTTTTGGCAAAACTTGTCCAAAAGTCAACCATTCTTTTTGTCATAGCTATATCATCTTCGGTTTCTTCAGGATTGCCATAAAATGTACCCAGGACATACATAGTATCATCACCGTGACTTACACCTAGAAAGTGTTCCATACATACTATATAATAACTTAAAATTGTATTATATGATAACATAAAATTTAAATATACATTTACAAATACATGAACTGTTAAATATCAGTGGTATCATAAATAGAAAATTGTGTGTCTGAATTCACAAAACATATGCTATGAAATGTACAGGTAAATTTACTATACAAATAAGGGATTTCCACTGCCTAAAACCTGCCACAATACATATATCTTGAGATTTGTGAAGTATTATATGAATCAATCAGTCTAGTTTAGTGATAATGTTTTCCTGTGCATGAAGCACCTTTCAGTAGTAATTTGTGCAACAAAACAGCTTTAATCTGGATGTGCATCACGTTTAGAGAAGAATGTAATCCCACTCATAGTCTAATAGCAAGTCAATGACATCCACAATGTGTCCAAGAAAAATAATGAGAGGGTATCATTTTACATTTTATTGGATTACCATTAACATTGCTGGCTATGATTTTACAGTAATCAAATGTAGATTGATAATTACTTATAGTCTTTACTCATTTAGGTCATTATTTTTGTAGTAATTATATAATTTGTCTACATGTTTTCTTCCCCTTTTATCAGCAGCATACATCCTGGATTGAAAGACCTGTACTACAGAAATAAAGAAAAATAGTGGAGAAACTAAAGAAATATAACTTAAATTGTAATAATAATAAATTTATATATATATATATATACTCCACCTACTCACCTACTCCAGCTATATAACAGAATAAAAGTTTTAATGCTATTCAATAGACAGTACATTTAATTACTTCCTTGTACAAAGTAAAGGAAGTATTGTGACCACAAAGTATTTCGGTTTTCAGATTTCAGTGGAAATGTCCATTTTGACCATCCCTGAATCCAATTTTACTAGTTTCGGCATGATGTATGTATCTCGCATAACTCAAAAACAATTAACTGTAGGATGTTGAAATTTTGGATTTAGGGCTGTTGTAATATATAGTTGTGCACCTACGCTTCTGACTGAATCAAAAGTGTTCAAATAAGCCCAAAATCCAAAAAAATTGGATTTTTTACTTTTTCTTAACTGCAGTAGTAAGCCCTTATTGAGAGCATTTTAACGATATATCATAAGTGGTACTTATTTTCAATGATTCTGAGAGTTATAGCCAAATAAAAATTTAATCAATGAAATATTTGGATCTTATAAGGGGGAAGGCACATCAGTTCGAATAAGATTTAATCTCCTTTTTTTTAAATTTAAATACATTGATTTATTAATGTATTTAAATTAAAAAATCACATTTAAATGTTTTTAAATTAAAAAATTAACCTCTGATTGTAAAATAAAAAATTATGATAAATAATAATTCAGTAATGAAAAAAAAATATATCAGAAGTTATTAATGAAGTAAAACAACAACGAACATACTATGTACTATGTTATGTATGTATGTTTCTGGTTTACATACTTTTCATTTTTTTTAAATGTGTGTAATTTAATAGGTTTAAAGAAAGTCATGTAGCATCCACATCAGATCTTTTTTTTTATTAAAATAAAGAAAGAGCAAACCTTTTAACAAAGAAAAAAATATGTTAACTTTGAGAGGAATAATAGTATATTAGTCTTATTAAGAGTACAATGATTGACATTAGTTATATAGTTTTATTGATGATGATAACTGTAATATACTTTTAAAATCAAGTTTTTCAATGCTCTCAATTGATTTAAAAGAACCAAACAATCATTCAATAACATAGAACTCAAGATTATATTTTTAAATAAACTTTTTACTGTATTGATGTTATGTTACCGGGAAATAGGCTTATTACTGAAACTGATAATTTCATTACATTAAATGTATGCATTTTCATTAAAAAAATATAAGAATTAACACCATAAATTGTATGTTCATTTATAAATCTGTAATTTCATACTAGTGATATTTTCATACACTTGAAAGATAATTTACATTTAAATATGCTTAAGGTTATAAAACAACAAATTTAATTTATAAAAAAACTAATTTATAAAAGGTTAATTATAAAAGACTAATCAAAATATAAATACTACAAACCAAAATCTTCCGTAGAACCACCAGACATTAGTTTGGAATAACTATGTTTACCACGATAAGTAAATTTGTAAAAGAAAACTGGTGAAGATGTAACTGCAGCTTGGAGACGTGCAGCTCTTTCAACATCAACAACATAAAGGCGGTCTCCAAACATCTATAAAAGTAATATAAGCAATATCAAGTATTTCATAGAAAAAAATTATTCATCAACTATAGGTGAGTGTTCAATTTTTTTTAATTTTTTTTTGGCTTGTTGAATTAATTCATCTCAGAAGTTTTGAACCTTGTATGTGGAAATAGAATTTTGTCTTGTATGAAAAATGTCATGCCTGACCCATGCCTTTAAACCCAGACCCTCAGATGAAAGGCTGTGATGTTACTATTCCACCACAGAGATCAGAAATTTCTTTGTAATGATGCAGTGAGCATTGCTAATAGTAAGAATTTTCTATAATGCAGTAACCCTTGTAAAAAAAAAAAGAAAAAAAATGGAATGTGTGATGTAGTCCAGTTTAAGATCAGCTAATTCTTCCAGGACGTACAAATTTCAACATTTACTTGGAATTCCTTAAGGAACAACTGCCCTTGCTATTTGATGTTCTACTATCTCTTAGGATACTGCATGTATTTTCACCATGATGGTGCCCTTCTCCACTTCTCATGTGTCGGCATACTTAAATGAGCAATTTCCAGAGTGATCGATTAGCCGTGACAGGCCACACCCCGGCCACAAGATCACCTGATCTAACATCATTAGATTTTCGTGTGTGGGGTTGGATGAAAAGTAATGGGTACAAGAGAAACTAATATACATATGAAGAGTTGTTTCAAGTTAGTGAAAGTTGCTCTCTGCAAATCTTGCAGATATGCAGACAGCAACATTAAAAATCCAAAAGCGTGCATCAAATTTATTGAGTAGAAGGATAAATTTTTAAAAATTTACTTTAAACTTTATTAAATGTATCAACTGCATTATTATTTTTTTAACACTGTACCAGTTATGTTAACTTCATTTTTTGTATTGTATATATTTAAAAGTTTTCATACCTTAAATGTTAGTAATAAAATCAAATTTTTTGAACAGTTATTTATTCTTTATTGGGTTATTTTACTTTACTTGGGATATCACTTTACTCAGAATTACATTGTCGACACGTTTTGATAACAAATTTTATGCTTTTATTAGTAACTGAACAAAAAAATTTTTATATTATGAATGTAAATATGTATTTTTAGGCAATAATTTTTTCTGTTTCACATCAGATGTTATGAGAACTACTAGAGATATGTTTCTGGAACCTGTTTTAAGGTCATCAGTTTTCAGGGCAAAGACCACAAGAAACCATCAACTTTACTTCTTCATTTTGATACCTACAATTTCAGTATGATTTTATTTCACTCTTTGCCCTGGAATCGGAGAGAAATCTAGCTAGTTGTAATCATTAACAGAGCGTTTCAGGGTAGCACATATTTGTATGAAGTTCTTTAATTATTTTTGCTTGTAGAATGAACTCAGAAAGCATCGGTAACATTACATGAATTGCTTTGTATTATTTAAAGATGCAATAAATGTTTCCTTCTTCACCGAGCCAAATTTATGCTCGTATTGTCATACCATGCCTCCTAAAGAAGTTCAGTTCTAAAAGTGACGCCTTATGTTCATTATAGGGACTGGCTGTATAGTAAACATCATTACTTTCAGAGAAGGAACTACAATTTTTGTCTTTTCTATCTTGGATGTTTTAGATCATCATAGCCATAAGAAAGACTGAAGCAATTAGTGAAAAGCAAGAAATTAATGTAACTCCTTCTGTCAATAAATAATAAGTAAAAAGAATTTCCTATAACTTTATTTAATAAATTATATATTTTTGTACATATTCTATAGTTAATATTCTATTTACAGTTACTTACATGTGTTAATTGTCTGTTTGTAACTTTTGATATAGGATCATTCCCTAAATATTCTTTTTTAATTTTAACAGCAGCTTCCTTTTGTAAATTAACTGGTATTGTGAAGTTAAAATCCAACACATGTGGTGCTAGTTCTGTCCATCTTTCATCTAGTTCTTTTAATATTTCATCGTCAGCAACAAAATCTAAACATAGAAAATTAATTAATTTATAATGCTAAATATATAGATGAATGGTTGTTGTGAAAGTCAGTAATTTGTAATGAGGGTCTGCCAAGGGATGTTAAACAAAGATAGACCAACTATTAAAAATAAATGGAGTTTGTTAAAAAAAGAAAACAGACATACCTTTGTTTAATTTTAATTTAGAAAACAAAATAACAGGATGTAAAATAACAAGCACATCTGGTTATTGGTTAGTTTTGTTACACATACTATACACAAGCAGTACTGCAGATTCATATTCTTTTCAAACATGTAGATATTTGCTTAAAACCTGCTTGAAAATTATTCACTATTTGTTATTTTTCACAAGGTTATAATGGTAAGAAATTCAGTACTAACTTAAAAATTAATGAGACATACTGATCTCATTAGCAGGTTCATGGCAAGTCAGTTTACAGCATATTTTGCAGTAGCAAAAGAATAATATAAGCTTGAAGATATCAGAAAGTTGCATCAATTTCAGAAAAGAAAGGATATAAATACCATCAGCTGAAACCATTAACTAGGCTGTATTTACAGAATCTAGTTATGAGGCTTCATTAATTTTAACAAATTTAATTAACATCAATATTTTATCTTGAAAATTCTTTATTAAAAATTTTTCAACAATATTATTTTAAATATGAAACTGCCAACAATATTCTTTTAAACTTATGTTATTAAAAAATGTTCTTTCTAATAATCAGCCAGTGATTTAGGTGGTTTCTTTCCATTCTCCATTACTTTTAATGTCTGCATTATTGTTACATTCTATATCCTTAATTATATCTGTTTTATATATATTCCAATTTTTACCCAATACTCTAGCACTTTTCTACCTTTATTATTAATCCAAACCTCAATATAAAAGTATGTGTCCAACTAGTTTTGTCTCTTACAAAACCCAGCCACAAATTTCTTTCCTCTTCTATTTGTCTTTAATCCACCTAATTTCTGACATCCACCTGTATCATTAAATTTCTCATTTCCTGAAAATCAGATTTTCTTCTGTAAGATTAAATATAAGCCTTTTCCTTTCTGTTTTTTTTTTTTTTTTTTTTTTTTTAGTGTGCATGTTTCAGTGCCATAAAATGCAACACTACACAAATATTCAAAAGAAAATCTTTCTAGTTCTTAAATCTATATTATATATTTTTGTTGTATTAAAGTTCTTCATAATTATCAGTCTATTTTTTATCTCTATCCTACTTCTTCCATCCTTTGCAATATTACTCCCTTAATAGTAAAATTCTGGAACTTCTCCTTTTTTAATACTCCCTATCATAATATTTAATTCTTCATTTTCCTCCTTTCTGTCATGTTTCATTAACATTTTTTACACTTATTTATTTACAAAATGAATCTCTTTCCACCAATAAATCAATCCTAATCAAAGCCATTTTTAGTTTGGCAAATCTCATCAGTAAATCTTAAAATTTTGATTTTTTTCTTCTGCTATAGTTACACCATTCAGATTTATTTTTCAATTCCTGTATTGTTTTTTTTTATGTAGAAGTTGAGGAGTGGTGAAAGGCATCCTTATCCCATTTCTTTACTGATCAGAGCTTTTCTTTCATCATCTATTCTTTTAACTGCCATCTGATTCTTACACAGAATGTTTATAAATTTTAGTCAACTTTCCTTAAAAAAATCTTGAACTACATGGTAATAGTTACATATTGTTGTATGACTCTTGCCTTGGCTTTTGTGGCTGGTTTGTATGAACTACCTCACCTTTATAATTATAATTTCTTTGATGAGCTATACGAAGCATGAGTAAAGTTTTTATTAAGGCCAACACTAATACATAAATTATGTTCCTCAGTATCTTCCTATTACCTGATAAATTATAAAAAAAAATACAGGGTGGCGTCACTTTTATAACTATAGCATTACTTTTCTTTGGTAATTCATTAATATAGCTAAAAGTATTTTAACATGGTTAAAAGAATTCAGAAAAAGAATTTAGTATTAAGAAAAATGTACCTGCACTGTAAGTATTCTAAATAGAACATAACAGTACTGATTTTATTTGTTAATTGTGTGAATATTCACTTAAACATATTTCATAATTTCATATAAACATAAGTTCATAAACATCTTTCATGAATCTATATAAAAGGGCAGCAAATTATAAACAACTGAGTAATTTAAATGTACTCTAATTGTCAATTTTTCAAAATATCCATTTGACTAGGAGTAAACATTAGTGAGGTTATTTATTTAAAACTAATTCTGAAACTCTTTATGGAATGTTCTATAATAACATGGCCTAGTAGAAATATTTTTCCTAAATCTAAATGATACATTATGATGAATTTGAATCCCAGTCAGGCTTGGAATTTTTTTCACATGCCACAAAAAGTTCATTTTTAATCTATCATAAAAGACAACTGTAATCATAAGACTAAATAAAATGATTTTTATTAATACAACACATTATAGTAAACTGCGTAGTACAGATTAACAAAATTACATAAAATAAAAATACTTCGATTATAAGAATGAAAGCAACTAACAAAATTTCTATCTAACTTTTAAATCATTATTGAAAATCATTGTAGTAAATCGCTTCTAGTACCTTTTTGTAAGAAAAATGAAACCAGAGTTTTTTACCTTAAAACACCACATAATTACTTATTTAGAAATGTTTTCTGTTTTTAGATCCATGTTTTTAAATACTGTGACAACTTCCATCACATCTTGCAATACCATAAGCATTAGTTGATGTTTCTTTTGAAAGTGATACTTTTCTAAAAATTAATAGAAAGTTATTTTTTTAATTATGTATAATTTTTGTTTTATTACTTGTCTCAATAAATAACTTATAATTTACATGTCTTCATTGCAATTATCTTTTACTTGACTGAGAATGGTTCATCATGCATTGTTAGAGCCTAAACCAATTTTTTATAAGTTCTGTAATTCTTTCATACTATTTTTTTTCTTGTGGTTATGTCTGAACTCCTACTTGTGCACTTGGTTGTATTGTGCCACCTTTACATGCAGAAGCAAAGAGAATTATCTATGAGTATATAACAATTATTTGATGTAATTCTTATTTCAATGAATAAACATATCAAACGGAATACTCACTTGATGTTGGGTAAAGTCCTTCTTCAGATGTAACACTTGCTATCCATGGCAAATCTTGAACTTTACCTTCAAGTAATAACTCAATTGGGTTTTTGTCAA
Organism: Zanna intricata; assembly: GCA_010016005.3. Classification (NCBI taxonomy): domain Eukaryota; kingdom Metazoa; phylum Arthropoda; class Insecta; order Hemiptera; family Fulgoridae; genus Zanna; species Zanna intricata. The sequence continues at coordinate 2,457 of JAAAKQ030080765.1, read as the reverse complement.
TAAATGGTTGAGACCCAGCAACTTCTACAGTTGGTCCAAATGGAGAATATGGATTATAATGCCATGGCTAAAAACATTCAACGTTCAAAAAATTTAATGAATAATGTCATAACAGAAGAGAGGTAATATAAAAACGAATTGTAACATTTGCCTCATAAATGCTATTGAAAAGCCTATTAATGTTGAGCATGGATCTAATTCTTCAAAAAATATTTTTGACAAAAGTTACAACTTTAAAAACTTACAGAAGAAAAATACAATGTGCAGCAAATGTAGGTAAGAAAGTAGTAGAAAACATCTGGTTTTCTACTCTCTGCCCTCTTAGGCAGGAGGGCACCAGCTCACATCTATAATTAAAAATATTTTATTGACTTTTATTCCTTCTTCTAATTAAGTTTTCAAATGGTGAAATTTAATTTATACTATATCAGTTATTCTAAATCTATAAAGTATGATTTACAACAAAAATTCCAAAAATGATAAAAGTAATTTATATATGACAAGAATATGAAAGAAAACTTTTAAAATTCAAAAATGTTAATATATGAACAGACAATTTAATTTTAATAATTTAGATGTAATATTTGGTTACATACATAAAATTTAAACAATGCAGGTTTTAGTGAATTCTGAATAGAACAGAACAGTACTGATTTATTTGTTAATTGTGTGATACTCACACATACTTCAAAAACAAGCAAAAACTTACCATGTAGCCATAAAAAAAATAAATAAAACCTAATTATTTAAATCAGTCCAATTTATGAAGACTAAGACGTAAACAAACATAAAAATTATATATGGTTTGAACTGAAAACCTTCTTCTTACTAATTAAAAAGTTACCAATTACAATACTATAAAGCTAGTCCCTAACTAAGAGAATAAAATCTTTACGAAATGACTGTAGAAAACTAATTTTCCACAGTTCAGTTAGAAAAAATAAAACAATATCTTCATTAAGTTATTCCACCATTTCTAATGTTGTTTTTGAGTAAACAACACTACTGATCTGATGATCCATGATTGTTACTTTTAGAATGACATAAAAATTAATTTTTGATTTAAATTGATTAATCAATTACTTAAAAAAAAAAAAATTGTTGAAATGTAATCTATAAAATACAATCAAACTTACATCCAACAGAAAGTATTTCAAAAAGATATTTGAAATAATAGAAAAGAAAATTACCATAAACAATTCTTTAACAAGTCGTACAATACGTCTTGCAGGTCTATTTTGTAAACATTCTATGAGTTCATAAGAAGATTTTGTTTGGCATCCTAACTCAGCTCCAATTCTGTTTGCCTTTTCTCTTGAATTTTCAACTTGCGGGAAGGGGCATAGGGTTGATCCACTCATAGAAATACCTCGATGAAATAATCCTGTAAAGATAATAATGTGGAAATACAGTTTTGTCACAAAACTATTACCATTCTGTTATTATTTCAGTAAAATCCTATTAATTTGGGCTTACATAGTGCTGATAAAGAAAATAAATTTGAATTGACCAGAAATATTTTATTTAATACTCATATCTTCATTCCATGATCAATAATTTAAACAAAAAAATGTATTCAAATACTTTGTGAATGCATTTTATTTTATTAGCAGAGATTCTAAAAATGTGGAAAAGTGTAATGCATAGAGTTTATGAAACTATAAAGGAAAAAATACACAGATTTAAACTAAATTATCAAGGACATAGAGTTACAGGAAAATGTTGTGTTTAGTAAATGAAATGAAGAATTTTTAAACTTCACAAAGAGGAATTTATTTAATAATAAATACTATTTAGAAAAAGATCAGTATATCTGTTCATTAATTACATAAAATTATTTAAAGTAGGATAAAATATCAAGCTTTGCCTGAAAAAACATTCAAACACTCTTATTATACTGTTAGCTTTCATTTGTACCCCTCCTAAAAACCAGAGTTCCCGGGTTCCATATTAAGAGATTGTGACTCACCAAATTTTACTAAAAAATACAATGAACAAATAGAACAATTGATTTAATTTCTGATTGTATCTATCTCATCAGTGGGTGTAGAGGCTGTATGGCTTCTTATAACCTGGTCATGAGTTTATTCCCAGCAAGGAGATCTGGAATTTTTTCATCTATTATTTCATTCATTTTATATTTTTTCTCAAAATATCTCTGAAGCATGTCTCAAATTATGAAGTAAAAATTATGAATTAAAATGAAGTAAAAAAGATTAAAAAAATATGAATTATAAAATAAAAATAAATGTAAATAAAGTGAATATGAATTTAAAAATATGAAGGAAGGAGCTGATCTACCTAGCAATTATAAACCCTTCAGGGCTGAAGTGTTATCTGAAAATCAGTTAAAACATGATTAGCTAAATAAAAATGTAATAGATAAAAATTTTTATACGGATTTGAATACTAGATCGTGGATACTGGTGTTCTTTGGTGGTTGGGTTTCAATTAACC
>JAAAKQ030080754.1:0-15054 GCA_010016005.3 Zanna intricata | reverse complement strand
GGCATGGCATTTTTCACACACGCTACAATTCATTCATCTCATCCCTCTGAAGGTATACTTAATTGTGGTTCCGGAGGAAAAAAAAAAAAGGTGCACAATAAACCTAATAACTGAAGTGCTCGTTAAGTAGGGCTGTTTCTTAACCTCTCCAAAAATATAAACACAAAACTGATAAAAATATAAACACAAAAAAGTGTGAATAATCTTTCATTCAATCTATAAATAAATTTATTTGGTTCCATTAGATGTGTATTCGTATAATAACAAAACAAATGGAAAGTCAGATATTAAAACAAATTATATATGATATTCACAAATTAACATCCATATATATTAACAAAACTTTATACAAGAATACAGGATATAAGAACACAGAATAATAATTTCACAGTACATGGTTTTCAAAAGAAATATTATATAAAAAATGTTATAATGTATAACTAAATAAGAAACTACTGGAAACAATAACAATTGAAATATCCGTCTTATGAAGTTAATATGAGGATGATGCAATATGAAGTTACGTATGAACAAAGAGAGAAGATTATGAAAGAAAGACACTGATAGTTGCAAAACAACAAAGGAACATTGGAATGTAACGGTAGGGAAGAAAGAAAAGATCAAATAGTGAAAAAGTACTGGGACTGGACCACACGTAGTAAAGAAGTGTTTTGGCTTTTGTTTTACAAGAAAAATAAAGTATGCATAATGAATGCTCCATTTAATAACCATAAAAGAAGACTAGAAAGCGAATACCAAAAATATAATTTCGGATATCAAAAATACAATTCCCAAAGAAATATTTTAATATGCAATTAAAAAGGCACACAGATTGCTACTAGCAGACACAAGTAATGATTAAATATTTCTACTAGCAAAAAAAATAAAAGTAGAACTGAAGAGAGATAAAGGAACAAAAATTAAATAGAATTTGAAAAAAAAAAATTAAAAAAGGGATAATAGCAGAGAAAATGGCTTAAGGTTTGAAGGAAGAAATACAAAAAACAAAAGTACAAATAAATTGTGGGTGGGTATGAGATAAACCAAAGAAACAGCAGTAGAACAAACAATTGGATTCATTAACAGAAACAGATGGATTCATTAAGAAGTCATCAGTTACCAGAGATGACTGAAAAAAATGGAAGACAGATGAATAAAAAAAGCAAGAATGATGAAGATGGTAACAGGGTCTACATAAAATTAAATAATGAATTAAGAAATCAAGAGACACAAAAACAAAGAAGAAATGGCTTCTAAATTAATCCATAGACAAATTTACAAACAAAAAATGGAAAACTTATGTATAAGTAAGTAAAAACAATCATATAAATAAATGTAGGAAGAGTATAGGTACTACAAAAAAATGGCTGTAAAGATGACAAAGTGATACTTAAAAGGTGGAAGGAATATGTGTGGGACCTATACCAGTCTAACATAAAGCCAAATATCTTAATCATTTTTCATTTTATTCTGGTACTTCATTAAGAATAAGAAACAATCCTTAAATCATCAAAGGCAATACAAGCAATAGAATATATGAAGAAAGATAAAACTGTGGCAATAGATGAGCTGCTAATAGAATTGATTAAAGTCATGGAAAAAGGATTGCAAGAGTTGTTGAAATTGTGTATTAGATCTACAACAGTAGGATTCAAGAGATGATTTTCTTAAAACAATCATAATTTCAATCCTCATAAAGGACAGTGCTGTAAAGTATAAAGTTCACAGGACAATTATTTTATTTCATATTCAACAAATATTCTTAAAAAAATTTTTGAACAAAATTCAAAAAAAAAATGGAGCAAATGGTTACAAAATGAGTTTAGGATGGAAAGAGACACAAAGGTTATGACTGGTCAAATAATGGACTCTAATCAATATTTCTTATTAAATATATATATATATATTATTTTTCTAAAGTCAATTCTTTTAATTATCATATTCCTCTGTACTAACATAAAAGTTATATTTATTTGATCAACATTAAAACAGAATAATAAATAAAGTAGTACAACTCTTATCTATATATAGAAAATATTTTTCTTTTCTATATATAGAAAAGAAAAGAGAATGATTGTGTTAGACGAATTAAGGGAGAAAATATAAATTTTAAGTAGTGAAAAATCATTTGATCAGAAATGAATACTTCCATTAAGGGAAAAATTCCTACCTAATTAAAAAAAAAAAAAAATTAGTTCTAGGCAAAGGGTGCTGTTTATCTACAACCTTAATTAATATGTACATTGAAGATATGATAGAAATAATTCTAAAGGATAAAAGGAGTAGCAAAAGAAGTAGTAAAATAAATTTTATTAAGCTCCCAGATAATAAAAATATTTTTGGATATGCAAAGGATACTTAATAGATGATTTCAAAACTAGAAGACATTAATGACAAAATAGGAAATGAAAAAGAATATTTCAAAAACAAAAGTAAGTAATGAGGAAAGGAGTCCAGAAACTAGTGAATGATCACATAACAGACGAGGGACATGTACAAGTAAAGCAGTACAGCCATTTAGGTATAGTATTAATAAAACTTCAGGAAGATAAAGATGAAAGAAAAGCTAGAATAGTAATAATTAAGGAAGCATTTAATAGAAAGAAAGTTATTATGTAGCGATATGGACTAAGACTTGACAATGCACTTTGAGACCCGCCTTAGAGCACATATGTTTATAATTATGATATTGTTTTAAAATATAATGAATTTTTGAAGCAACAACAAAAAGAGAAGCCTTAAAAAGAATCAATAATAATCATCTACTTAAATACCATTTTGTAGCAGCATGGCCAGAGAACACACATTAAGTATAGATAGAAGATTCATTATTATTCCAAAAGGTTTGAAAACATAAAAGTGACAAAATTTTAAAAACTTATTACAAAGTACCACATGTACTTATTTAATTGAAAGATTAAAATTTAAAAAATGACTAGCAACAACAACCCCAGGAACTATAAAAAAAAAATTCCTAGTAAGATATAACAAAGATTAAAAGAAAGAAATCTATTTTTTTAAAAATAGCCAGTCATGGAACTGGGCAACAGAAGTGAAAACTTAAAACAATGAGTACCGATCATTGGTTAATAATTATATTTGATTCTATTGCTGATTCTAATGTATGTTATTATTCATTTAAAAGGATTTAACAGACTACTTAAAAAATCTATTTATAATGAAATGGTTAATTAAATAATTTGATAATAAAAATTAAATTGGTTTTAAAATTAATTAGTTAATTAAATTACGTTAAACAACATAACAAACACTTCAATACGTATATGTATACACAACCATATCTATAAAGAAAGGTACTCCAGATATCTACAACAGTCTTTCTATACTGTATTAATGTATACATACTCGTATATGCAGAGATAAGAGAGAAAAAAAGCAGAAGACAGAAAGAGAAGTGGACTCAACATCTTTCTTTACTGTATATTGATGTAAACATATATGCGCATATGCATAAGGTATATAGAAAGAGAGAGTGATTTAGAAAGAAAAGTATATTGAGAATCACCGACGGATCATCAATGTTTTTTCTCTCACCTTTCATTCTATATATATTATACGCATATATGTATAAATTCTTGCTCCTATACACATATGCTTAGCGTCTCAATACAGTTTTTGATTACTAGTCAGCTATTTATTTTTCTCCATGCAAAAATCTATCACAAAAGTGTCTGGCATAATGTGCCACAAAAAGTTACTTTAAAAAGTACTTCAAGATTTTGTATGTAAAAATAAATAATAATATGATTAAATATATGTATCACAGTTGTAAAGAATGATAAATTTATCATATTGGTTTTTTTGTTTTTCATAGATCTATACAAAAAAATAAATAAATCTCTAAATTTTATGATAAATGTGCATATTTTATTATGTAAGATGTACTCCACTTATAGAGAGGTATGATAATAGGTCTCTTGAAAATTTATTTTTATTCATTAAAAAAGTAACTGGACTTTTTTTTTTAATTACCTCTGTGAAACATAATATAATTCTTAATAAAATCATCAGTTATCATTCTCTTTATACTTCCTTAAAAACTGTATATTAATTACTAGTGCTGATTACTGTAGAAGATGAAATGTATTATATTAATTGTTAAAATGTTTTAATTCAGCAGTACGTTTAAGCACTAGAGCAACTAAAGCACAGCTAGTGACAAGACCATAGCCACTAATGATTAAACTGATAAAACCTCAAAAACTACATCATTATCTAATCAATGTAAAGCAGTAACTACAGCCCTTGCATCCTACCAACTTCTCAAAATTTACACTGGAAGATTTTTCCATACCAACCTTATAAATAGAAATAGCCATAGTAGCCACTACTTCTGTCACTCATAACAATGAAAATGTCAGTAATTATACTGGTGGGCTTAAAGTCAGTTTCCCTAATTACTAATGAATAATCATCTAAAAAAAAATATTTAAAACAATTTTTTATGAATACATCAAAGGAAGTATTCAGCGTCGTACTTCTGACCTTAAATATTCTCAGCAGCATTTAACCACCTGTTACTTATTTTTCCCAATATAAGTTTTTCTGATTTATAAAATGAATTAAGTTTTCAACTGACAGACTGATACTGGTTAGTCAATCGTTCCTTAGCATTCTACATTAAGGAACAGTTTAAATGAGATAATCTTCAATTTAAGAAATATAGTGAGGCTGTCACTCATCTTGCTTTCCAACAAAGGAACAGCCAACATCAACAAACACTGGTTATTCAACAGCTAAAAATAACACCAATTCAAGACAACAATAAGTTCACTTCTGTCTAAGAAATAATGTTCCAATATTCCTTTTCTTAAGATTCCATACTAAACATAAACTTCAGATACATTAAAGATAACTATAATCAATAAAATAATAACAATTTATTAGGCTGTTGAATTTGAAGCACACTTCATTACAACATACCACTCAGAAAAATACAGGCCTCCTTCACTATAAATAATAAATTCCTTGTAAAATTCTACCATTCTATCAACTGTATCTTCAGAATGAGAATGAAGTAATTTTTAGCCAATAACCTTAATCTTCAATTTATTTAAAATTTCTCTTATACTTGTTATGGGTATGTTAACCTGAAACAAAGCCTTTTAGATTGATATTTGAAAGTTCTTCAATAATGTCTCTACAACAAGTTGTTTGTTTTCTAAAGAGGAAATTTAGTTCTAAGTTAATACGATAAAGAAGAACCTTCAATGACATGGTTAGCTTATGTAAATGTTGACTGGTTAATAGAAGAGAATTAGTAAATTTCACATGAAATTCTTCATGGGCATGATATCATTACTTTTCCAGCGATACTAACGCATAGGAACTTGTTAGCTTCTGCGTATTAACACTACATTCACAGTGAAGATATAAAATTGAATAGAACGGTAATTGAAATGTAATTATATCAGCTAGTTCCTACCAACTGCACAATCAAAATTTCCCATCTAGTTTAAAATTTAAATCTGCATGCAGGGGTAACTGACTTTTACCCCACCGTGTATTTTCCACAATATTTTTCTGTTAAGTATCAATACCAGACAGACTGACAGTAAGGTTTTCATGAATAAAATGTGAAAATTGTTCTATATTATATTAGCAACAGCTTTTGACTTTTACTTTTTTCTTTGCAACAATAATTATCTTATTCTTGCAGAGATAAAAAGTTTTGTTAAATTAAAAATTTTATTTTAAGAAAAAAGAAGTACAAGCCTGAAATTTCTCTTACAAAACTACAGCAAACCTAAATTGCCTAGGAAAAAAATTATTTTATAAAGAAGTTAATCTGTGAAGATTAAAGAAAAAATCTTATATGAAAAACAAATTCTCAAAATCGTGAATTAATAATAAATATTTCCATGAAGTTTTAAAATGGCCAATTTAAAAAATAAATTCTTATGGGAAAAAATTAAGTTTTTAAACACAAGGGATTGTTAAGTTGTACTTGACACAAACTGCCATTATCTATTTTTAGGCTAATTACTAATATAAACAAAGCATACAACATTTATTCTCTCTGAATATTGGAAATGAAAACAGAAAAAACCCCTACCCTTTGTAGTTTCAGCATTCCTTACATTCTCCAACTAGTATCAATTTACCTTTTTTTATAATTTTGTAACCCTCTAATAAGGGTATATAATTTTGTTATTTTGCCCAAGGACAGAGCATTTTTTTTGGGGAGGAGGCCAGTAGAAAAGCATTTATTTTTTTCAGATATAAAATACCAACAAAGAAACTCTTTAGGTATATATGGTCACAAGCATACATAAATATTAAAGAATGTATTGACAAGTAGAAAATAAGCTTTAAATGAATATTTCATTCAGTAATTAGCAATTTCTAATTCAGAAATGTTGTAGGAAAATTTATTCAACTTTTAAAACAGATTTAATTTTAAAAACATAAACTATATTATTATTATTAAAAATTGGTCTACTGAAATGTAAACAATTGAATTTTTATATAAAAAAAGGATTAACTTCTTTTTTTTTTTTTTTTTTTAAGTAAAAGATTAATATCACACTAATTATTATTTCTTTAAAGATTATTTAATATATTAAATAACAAACACTCATAAAAATTTTATTGTATTTATTTATTTTGTTTTACTTTCAGTGATGATATCTATCAGTTTCATATTTAAATATCCTCAAACACAAGCATTAAATACTTCTATTTTGTTAATTCTGTACAATTTGTGAGATAAGTTGTATATGTAGGAGACATGTAAATATTAAAAAAACTTAACTAATAAATATGGAAATTTTAAATTAAGACAATGCTGCAATTAAATTTTCTTTAAAAACATATTTATACACATAAAATTCAGTTAAAGGCACAATATTAAATAAATACTACAAAATTAAAAAAAAAGTAAAATTTAATTTGCTGAAAGATGTATGATCAAAAAAGCAGTCACCTTGAAAGCAACAATGTAACAAAACATAATGCAATTTTATGAAAACAAGAATTGAGTAATCATTAATTTTAAGCAATAAAAGAAAGAAAATAATGAGAAAAAAACAAAACAATGATAGAATAAAAGAAGAAAAAACTAAGTTAACATGCACCAACACCAGTTAGATGTCAAATGAATAATGTTTACGTAACAACTAAAAAAAAAATAAAACTAATAATGAAAAAAATAAAAATATATACATATACAGAAAAAAAAAAGTACTGATTTTCAAAATACCACATGAATAAAATAATAAAAACTAAAGAATATTAGAAGTAATTTAAATCAATAGAAATTTTACAAAAAAATTTGAAACTGAAACAGAAGGAAATAAGGAAAAACTGCTGAATTTTAACTAAACTATATGAAGTTTGATATGTGAAATTTTTAAATTTTCCACGGTGCTTTTAAGTTCAATTGTCACATTTTTTATTTTATTACAGTGGTATACTTATTCCTAACCTATGTTTACATTGGTAGCCATATTGGATTCTTAGTTTATTGTTGGCTAGCAGTGTTTTGGTACGATCAGTGCTTTTTAAAAAGTGGAAAAATTGGAACAAAGAATTTCCATTAAATTTTGCTTTAAAAATGTAATAAAATGCACCACCGTATTGGAAATTTTGAATGTTGCTTGTAGCGATTCTTCTATGAATAAAACAACCTTTTTCAAGTGGTACAAGCATTTCCAAGAGAGCCGTGAGTATGTTGAAAGTGAAGAGCACCCAGGACATCAACAACATTATGTTTCAGCACATCAACTGATGATGATGTTGAAAAAGTTATGAAAATGATTATGGAAAATCGCCAAATCACTATCAGAGAGTCAGTAAGGATTACTACCTGGAAGTTCTTCACCGTTTCTGTAAAACAATTCTAAGAAAATCCCCAGATTGTGGTGAAATAATTCATGGGAACTGCACCATAATAATGCATCTAAAATGCTCACACTTCACTACTTGTTTGTAAATGTTTGGCCAAAAAAAACACTGTTATGATGCCGTAGCCTCTGTAATTACATCACAATATACACAACCTTATACAACCACCTTAGTTATGTTGCATCACAACATACTGAAATTTAAGCTTATATTGCAACAGTTCAAAAAATAATATAGAGATTAGGGAGTAAAGTTTATTCCAGATCCCTCTTAAGAATGGTTTCTAGGGAAATATCTAAATTTGAAGAAAAAAATTAGTTTGAATATGTTGGAGTTAACGTTCTTACTTACAAATTAATATAATTATAACTGTTTTACTAAAAGTATTTATTGTTGTAAATACAATATATAGTTTTAATAGAGTCTATTGAAATAGAACTATCGCCAGACTTACATAAAATATCATAACTGAATTATCATCAGTTCCAACTTACCAAAAAATCAATTAAAATAATAGTTTGTATTTAATTTAAACACAGATTAAGCAGAATTCCTAATCTTTTATTAAATTACACAATTTTACAGGTCAATAAAACATTTATATTAGAGCAAAAACTAACTCATTGATAACTCCAGTTGATATAAAATGACTTTTTTGCAGTTTAATAACCTATAAACTAAACAAAGCATATTTTGATGATTGAAATATGTATAAAAATAAGTCTTTCTTAGAAAGAAGCATAATTGCTTTTTAGAAAGCATAATTGTATCAACAACTTAATTGATCCTACTTCTCAACTGCACTGAAATAATTTTAATCCTGATAAAAATATTTACAAGTTAAACAAACTGTAATTCTTACAGTTTTAATAAAAATTAATTAAGTTTGACAATCTTTATTACATAATGGGCAACTAATAATGAATTTAATCGTAACCTATTTCCTGTAATTATAAAGCTAATATTATATTAATCTCATTGGTTAACCAATGGCTAATCATTGGTTAACCTCATTTGTAATATCAGTTGCAAAAACATTAATCGACATTTGAGTTTGAATAAAGTAATCCAAAGTATCCAGAAAAAGTACTATTTTATTATTAAAAAATTTATATAAATTTCAACAGAATAACGTTGTTATTAAATAGAAGGGCATAACTACTGTTCTGCATAATTTCCACTATTATTACAGCACTTCTCACTAATTGTATTCAATTTTTTCATTCCTTTCTCAAAGAACTCTGCCAATGAAGATAATAACTGTTGTGCCATATTTCATGTCAATGTCATTGTCGCAGTGCGGAACCAGCAAAGGGTCACTTGAAATAGAGAAGTAAATGATACTCACTCAGCACCAAGTCAGAACTATAAGTGGGTGCTTCAATTGCTTCCAAACTATTCAATCAGAATTTGAATTCACTGGAATCATGCGGATGAGTATATTTACAAAACAACAAAACCCCACACCTGAGTGTTCCTCTCTTCTTGTTTGGGATTGTAAGGCACAGTATTTTGAGATCACAAAAAATAGGCTATTTATAGTCTCATCTTTTAGCAACCAACAAAGTCTCTTTCTTATCTCAGAAGATGGTGCTGCACATGATTTTTTGTGTTAAAATGTGTTGAATGGTTGGGCTTCTTTTCTTTTTTTTAAAGTTTGTGTGTTGCCATTCCATAGACTACTGTTTGGATTCTGTGGAGATGTTAGAGACCCCAAGTCTTGTCACCAGTCACTATTTGCATCAAAATATCGCCACTTTCATGTTTGTACTGGGTAAGAAGAGATCAGAATCTAACCACTTGATTTTGAAAACCTCCATTAACATTTTTGGCACCCAAAAAGAGCAGAGTTTGTGGTAGCCTAGATTTTATGTTGCAATTTCACGCAAAAGTGTTTGTGAAATTTCTGGGAACTCAATACATAACAAAGAAATTTTAAACATTTTCTTTAATTTAATCACCCACTTATATAATCAAGTTATTATTTATAATGGAAGAGCACCCACTGCTTTGGTTGCTTTGCTTATCATGCACATTACTGCACCCCTCATTGAAGTGCTGTACCCAATTTCTAACCACTCCACCACTCAGAGCTTTTCCACTACAAACTTCATTAATTTGCTGAATCAGCAGATTTGATATTTTTTATATTAAAAAATTAGATTATTTTACAATTGGTGAAATTCTCAAATGACTTGAAACTTAAGTAATGTTAATCAACTGTAAATAAATGTCACTGTACTAATATTGGTATCTGTCAAAAGTCAATGAAAGAGAAAATGTGTCATGCATACTTCGAGCTGCAATCACAGTGTAGCAGCAATGACAGAACTCAATCATACTTTCTGGATGTGTCCCATAGATTCTACCCGCACGAGCTAATTTAGAATTCATAATTTTATTAGCATTTTGTCTAACAAAGGAGCTATTTACTTTAATTACTACCTAGAAATCGCCTTTATAATAACAGGACTTTATGAGTTTCAAATATCAGTGGCTCCCACATGATTCAACATTGTTTTAAGAGACTTGTTAAAGGACAAATTATCATTTTCAGAAAACCACAGTCTTCTATAACAAATGAATAACAAATTTTAAGCGATTTTTGAAGTGGAGAATCTGGGATAAATGAATTAGTTAACGAGGATCAAACTAAAGGTCAATTTACACCCTGTTTTATTCCTTTACAAATAATTGACAAAATCCCTTTTTAACAGTAGCATTTTAACTAAAGGAATATCCTTGCTTTTTTTTTGTTTAGCCTCCAGAACCATTGTAAGATGTTACTTCAGAGGACAAATGAGAATGATATGTATGAATGTAAATGAAGTGTAGTCTTGTACAGTCTCAGATCCAACTATTCTCGATATGTGTAGTTAATTGAAACCCAATCACTAAAGAACACCGGTATGCTTTAAGTTTACAGCGCTTTCCTTCAACACCTTTATAATCAGTTTAATTTTCCCCTTAATTTTTGCAATCTTTAATTTCATCCTCATAGATTTCTAATCAAAATGATTTTTGTTTACTTTTCCAATCAATAACAACCACATTTTAGCATTATAAATAAAACACATCTTTAGTTACATTAATGTTATATTAATTTTAAGGTTTTTATTTGAGAAAATCACAAATGATCTAACTGAAATTAACATAAATGTTCTCTCTAAACTCTTTGTAGAAAATTTGAATGTTGTTAGCAAAACCACAAACTTTCAAACCAATTATTTGAATGACAGTAAGAAAAATTTAACCGCAACTTACAACGAAAGAAAAATTTCAGAATTCACTATTTTCACAACCGACATAGTGAAATTAGAGAAAAAGTTAATACGAACAATATTAAGAATTTAAATAACTATTTATGATATTTATAAGCAAGTACATTCACTCTATCAAATCATACTACCAAGTGTTAAGAATCTTTTGTGTTCTGTTTGGGTAGCCAAGATAGAAGTTGGTACAACTATTAACAAAAAACATGTGCCAAATAAAGATTTCACTCAGTATCGATTAATTATGGTAGAATTTTGTGTTCTGATTAAATGTGTGATGACACTGGTGCACGGTAATAATGTTTAACAAAGTTTTCCATTCCAAAATTTTTTCTATTCCCAAAGTTATCACAAGTGTTATGGCACCAAACATAGTAAAGAATACAAATTATAATATTTACTAAGGTCATAAATTTTTATTACATTAAATAAAAGTAAACAGAATTTGTATGCATTAAAGAACAATTTTAAGTAGTAACAATTTTTCTGAAGGCATCAAATATGTCTAAAAGGAAAATTAAAAATATTCAGGAAAACAAGAAAAAATTTTAATGACCTAAATTAACTTTCTATAACATATCATCTTGCAGTAATAATAAACAAATATGAGCAAAAATGTGCTTATAAAACAAACAAATGGTAACTAGAAGTAAAGCTTCTAACTATAAAACAGATTAATTTTAGTAATGAACATAAACAAACATAATTAAAAAATATAGTAAATAATAATAACAAAAAACAGAGAAAAATCTAAGTACACTAAATGAAGGATAAAAGAATGAAAATAAAAAAATGTGAGATCCAACAAAATGAAATTATTAATAATAATGATCAAACTAATAAACCCAATAAATAATAAAGTGAATATAATACAAAAATGCAAACATGTAATACAATTTTTACAAAATTAATTAATAATACAAAATTAAAACTCAGAAAATTGTTTTTGTTCCGAAACCTCCGGAATGTTTAAAAATGTTTTTCCAACAAAAATATATTTAACCAATTAAATTTTAATAAATAAAATTGCATAAAATAACCAGAAAGGATGATCATGAATATTTATAAATACAAAAAATATAATTAAAACTGCATTAAATACTGTAATGGTCTGGCAAGAAGCGGAGTGTAAGGTATAGCAGCGAGCAGGGTTTAGATTATTTGGCAAAGAAGCCACATCTCTTAGCTTCTGCTTCTTGTTAGTCCAATACTTTTATCCATAATGATGATTAAAGTATGAGGAGCGTGTTTTTAAAGTAAGGTCTGTTTTTAGATAAAATCAGAATTGAAAAATATTATCAAACTTTATTTCTTAAGCATAAAAACTGCATTTATTAATTACTTTTCTCACAACCACCTTCAACTTCAACACTTTTTTCATAATGTTTCACTACCTTCTTCAATCCCTCTTAAAAAAATTCTGCTACCAGTGACTTAAACCAAATAATAATGTCATTTTTTCTATTTGTCATCATTGTCAAACCTTTGTAATGCAAACAATTTCTTAAGGTGAAGAAAAAGAAAGTAGTTGATGGGAGTTAAATCAAGGCCATAAGCTGAATGACTGAAGATTTTCAAATTGCCTCACTATCTGATTTGCCATTTGTGTTCAAGTAAAACAAAATCCCATATGATAACAACCCATATCGTTTGTTTTTTACAGTTCTAATTTTTTTTTTACATTTTGCAATACATATCACCCATTCACAGTGGCTCCAAGATAACAAAATTTGACATGCAAGACACCATTCTTGTTTCAAAAAACAATAACTATAAGATTCTTTACTGAAGAATTTGTTTGAACTTGTTCAGTCTGGGAGACGATAAATACCACCATTACACTGACTGCTGCTTTGTCTCTACGTTTGAATAAATAATCCAGGTTTCATTTCTAATAGCAATGTAATGAAACAATTCATCACCTTCATTTTCGTAACACCGTAAAAATTCATGAGCTACAACAAAATATTTTCGTTGTGTTTTTGTCAGTTACAATCTTCAGCAACTACCTTGTACATAATTTTTTGACAGCAAGTTTTACAGTCAAAACTTTGTAAATCAAAGATCAACAATAAAGACAGTTGTAATATAATGAATTGCCATTTTTCTTGAATTTTTTTTCAATCAAATCATCCATTGTCTCCAACAGCTGGCCGCTATAGTCTTCATATGAATGTTCATTTACACTTCTGAAAGTGAACAAAACTACTGTCTTATTTAAAATATTATCAACCATAATATTCAGTTCATAAATATCAGAAATGTACCTGTGAATTTCAACCATACAGTTATTTTATCGTCATCAAATATCAGATTACTCCACATATTTCAAGCTTCGGATCATGAATTTTAGCATTAATTAAATGGATGAATAAAAACAATTAACAACAAAATGACTAAAATATTGTTGCTAACAGCTGACAATTGATTGAAGTAACTGAACTATACATGCATCGTCTATTTACATTGCGTATAAAGGCAGCAATTTCAAAACAGACCTAACTTTAAAAATATATTCCACAAAAGAGAAAAATCCTTTTTGTATAAAAGTAATTGGAAGAGTTACCATGAATTATTATTATTTCAGATGTATTAAAAATGATAAATGATGTTATAAAAAATATTATGTGTTTTTCTAGATCTTTTGGAGTGAATTATTTTTTTCATTAAAGCCTGTTCTAAAATTAATGTAAAAACTTTTTATTATCCTAAACATTTTCTGGTGAGTATTTAATAAGAGTGCCTCTGCCAATAATACTGACGAGGAGCTGCATATAAGCTCTAATAAGATCTTCTCAAAGAACTAATTTCATATAATTTGGGTCATCAATCATTTTTTTTTTAAAATTATTCCCTTCCTTCTTATTCATTAATATATTTTATGCAATGATTAAGTTATTATTTAGTGTAAATATCTTTTTTTAATTCAAATACAACATGAAGTGTATTCTCCAAAGAGGTTAATTTAATAACAAAAACAGAATAACTCAAAGGTGAGGATTTCTTTTAATTAAAAATGTATTTAAATGTTATTAAATTACAGAAAGTCTGCATGTAAATAACAGAAAGTCCACTTTACTATATTAATGTATAACTAACATATTCACAAGAATTAATAATTTAATCTTTTTAAAGATAACTAAGTATTTTTAAATATGTCTACAAATGATACAAATATATTGTTTGCTACTAACCTCTGCTGTGTAAAATTTTGTTTTAACATCAAGAGGCTTTAAAACTTGAAACTTGAAGAATTTTCTGAATGACATACGATTACTTGTTAGTGTTAATGGAGAATATGTTACTTCACAGACAAGACTAAAAAAAAAAAGAAATTAAAAACATATGAGTAATTTTGTACATAAAGGGTGGCAGCACAACAAAACACAATAAATGTTATATTATAAATCAAAATATGCGAGATAATTTGACAAATTAAATTTTTACACACAAATTACAAGACTGTTTAGTAAAATAATGGGATAACTCAAATTCAAATTAACTCCAGAATTCATAAAAGCAAAGGAAATAATGCTTTTGCTGATTTAAAACAGAAGTTTTTGGCAGAACCTTGTAAAAATAAGTACACTGTTATAAATGTAAAAACACCAGAAAATTTTTAAAAATCATAAGAGGTGGTTGTCAATATAACCGCACTTTCAAAACATAATGCTTTTGAGTCTTCACAGCATCTGCAAAAAATTATAACAAACTTGTAATAAAAACATATTAAATTAAAACTTTTTATATAATAGGATGATGAAATTAAATGATTACACTCTCCGATATAATAGGAATAGCCGACCTCCGTGGCGCAAGTGGTAGCGTCTCGGCCTTTCGAATCCCGGCCAGGCTTGGCATTTTTCACACACGCTACAATTCATTCATCTCATCCTCTGAAGATATACCTTAA